>JAJIBD010035919.1:0-10532 GCA_021461705.1 Cryptotis parvus
GTTAACTTCATAAAAAAGCATTTTATAATTTTCAATAACTTGTCTTTAATACAGGTTAAATATATACCATTTTCACTTTCATTTTTGGCATAAAGTTTATAGTAATACTCTTTTTTCCAATAGGGTTTTTATGGGCCAGCTAACTACTTAAAATTTTTTGTCTTTTCAAGTCATTAAAATCAGTTACTGACTGGTCGCTTGGTCGACACAGCCAAAACGAACTCTTTGGTCCCTTATAGAAAAAATTCTATTAAAAATATGACATATAATTACTATTTCTTTTTCTTGATTTTATTGTGTGCAGTTGGTTTTTTGTGCTCAGTTTAACTTGAAAGATAATTCAAAAAATATTTCAAAGCACTTTTTAAAAAATAAAAATATTAGATACTGAACCATAATTTTTACTGTGCACTGAAAAAAGTACATATTTTTATATATAAAAATCTTTTGAACTAATACTAAAAGCTGAAAAGTTTTTTGGCTGGAGTACTTTTATAACCAACTTTACCAAATAAGAATAGATTGCGTATCCAAGAATCCATTTGATATGATATACTTTAAAGGTGCCTAATATTTTCAGTCTCTCAGAAACAATGTTTATGTCACTTTGAATTTTGAACCATTACTCTTAGTTTTTTCTTGTTTGTGTCAAGATTGAAAATAAACCCGGCAGCCAGCTAGGCACCAGGGACAGAGGAACAGGGCTCAGCTGCTGCTGGTTAAGCTTTGTGCTAGGCTAATGAGGTGTCCTGAAAGGGGTGCAGGTTCTGGTCATCGCCGGCCCCCTACAGACTCTCAGAGGCAGGAAAACCTCATGCATTACAACTGCAGCCACTTTCAAGGTCCAGGCTCCACAGCTCGCCAGAGCTACACCCAACAGAATAGTCGAATTCAAGGTCTGACTCCACATCTCCCCCATGGCACAAGGGCACTCTGTGTCCGCGTGTTATCTAAAAACCTAGTATAATCATCTAACAGGTATCCCATCACATTTTATAGAAATGAAATGTGTGGGCACGATGTGTGGTTTGGGGACCACCTTGGTAATTTCCCTATACAGTGGACTCAAATGGCACAAGAGATCGGAGGATCTCCACTGACTTTTGTCTAACACCATGTTCATCGACCGTATTTGAGAATTAGCTCCAACAACCAATATAGAATGGATTGTTTAGTATATGAATAGGAAAAGCTCAAATAGACATTGAGATAAATGTGAAATAAGTGTTGTCCGTAGCTGTAGTGGTGGTGGTGTAACAGGGATTGTCAGTATAAAAACCACTGTGTTCTGGAAACCCAGAAAGCGAATCCAACGACAGAAACTGGCCAGACTCCCACACATCAATCTAGAAGAAAAGGCGTGACTTTATCATTACTACTCCCCTTATATGAACTATAATGATCAACATAATGGATGCTGACTAAGTGAACAGGCATTGGAAGGGGTATGGAAGTTGGATGGGGACTGTGGGTCTCTGGTGGTGGGGGGGGCACACTGGTGGTGGGATTGGTGCGGAACGATGAATCTTTCCAGCAACTGTATTGTGAAAAAGTTTGTACTTTGTAAATCACGGTGTTTAAACTAAATCATTATTTAAAGAAAAAAATAAAGAAAAGAAACCATATGCCTGAATACTGCTATCTACCCCTTTTGTTTGATGACTTGTTTGGGCCCACATTCAATGGTGCTTGTGGGGTAGTCCTGGTGAGGAGAAACTCCTGGTTGAGCCTGAGTGGCTCTGTGTTTCTGAGGACTCAACCCAGGCCTGCTTCATGAAAAACGTGTGAACTAAACTTCTGGGCTATTTTCCCAGTCCCTAACTATACCTAATTAATGTTTATAAAGACACTGTTATCATTACAGTCAGAATCATGTTTGCAATATAAAAAGTATAAAGAGAGAATATAGTAAGTACTTGCCTCGCATGTGGTTGACCCAGATTCCAACCTCAGCATCCCCTCAGTGATTCCCCAGCATCAATCAGGAGTAATTCCTGAGTACAGAGCCTGCTATACCCCTGAATACCACCACGGGAGATGGCACTAAAAACAAAAAACAAAAATAAACTGTATTAGGGGCTAGAGATATAGTATAGCTGGAAGAATGGTTGCCCTTTTGCTCAGCAAGACAGGGTTCAGTTCCCTGATTCCCATATATACTCCTGTGTCCTGCTACAAGTGATCCTTGAGTTCAGAGTTAGGAGTAAGCCTGAGCACTGCTGGGTGTGGCCCCTCCACTCTCATTATATTTTTATCCTTATGTAAATTTGTAGTGTGATTGTGTTAATTTGACTTTCAAAGTTTAGTTTTTCTTGAAAGTCACAAATTTTTATCTAACATTTCTTTTATATTTACTAAAAGATGTAACCTGAAACACCCCATGCCTAGTAGACCCAATATTTCTAGTTCCTGAAAGTATCAGAAAAATACTTTTTTGTATTTTATATTCAATCTCGTGAACTGATTTTCTCAAATATGTGCCTCCAAATTGACTTATTTCTCTTGAGCTCTTCATGTTCACATTCACATTCCTATTTGATATCTTTCTTGAGGATCTAATAGGTGTTTTAACTTTGGCAGTTTCAAATAGAAGTATGGGTTTTTTAGTCTCTCCCCATGTCTGTCCCAAATTTAATATTCTTTGATCTACTATATCTCAGTTAATTATGTCAACTATGTAAATAGAATAGAAAAAAAACAAAATATTCAGAATTATTATAATAACTACTATTATTATTGTTGTTATTATTCTAATTTTAGACTACACACACAGCATAGCTCAGGGTACTCCTGGCTATATCAAGGGCATTTATAGAATTTAGGGAACTGTTGGATGATAGGCCTAGCTAGCTTGGGAGCTTTTTGCTGTTTAATGCACTCACAGTTTAATCTATTTACATGTTCTTAAGCCAGGGTTCATGCTAATGAGATCTCTCTTCTATGTAAACAGTGATGGAGGGTGTGGCAGTTATAAGAGTCATTTTGACTCTGAATCAGTAACTTTTGAAACATTACTATAATCTCTACTATGATTTCAATGTTATCTAGATTGACCTTACTCAAGTCAGTCCCCTAATATATCCAAAAGTAATCCACTTTGGTAGGATACTTGGGCCCTGGGATCTGCTTTGGTGGGAGACTTGGGCCCTTGTGCATGGTCTAAGTTCTGACCAAGAACTAGAAGAATGGGGAATTCCATTATTTTGGATTCTAGCTATGGAGCTTGTTTTAGTAAAAGCCTTTTAGAACTGTGCTGGACTCCTGAGTTTTCATCCATTCCCCACTGGCTTCAGAGTCTGTAGAAGGGAACTCATTTCCTGATATCCTTGGGGGACCCCAGCGACTCCCCTACAGGGGACCATGCTATGATCATATCTGGGTGCTTGCATTCAAAGCATGTGTTCCAACCCTTTGAACCAACTTTTCAGCAAGAAAATAATCTTACCTCATTCTCTCTTCCTTGCATTCTGTATACCAATATAATCTACCTTCTTTCTCCGGAAGAACTATGTTCTTTTCCTTTTGGCAGGGTGAATACTCAGTCGTGCTCAGGGCTTATTCTTGGCTTTGTGCTGAGGGATCACTCTGGTGGATTTGAAGGGCCAAATTGGTTATTACAGAATGAACCCAGGTCAGTCACGTGTAAGGCAAAAAGCCCTACCTAATGTGTGCCCTATTTTGGCCTGCCTCAGAACAACTATCTTCTAATATGATCACTTTTCTCTTAATTTTTTTTATTATGTCACCATGAGAGATATAATTACAAAGATGTTCATGATTTGGTTTCGGTCTTACACCCATCCAGTACGCATCCCTCCACCACCCTTCACAACACCAATATCCCTAGATTCCCTCCCCATTTCCCCAGCCTGCCTCTATGGCAGGCACTTTTCTATTTCTTCTCTCCCTCTCTTTCTCTATCTCTCTCTTTCTCTCTCTTCCTTCTTTTACACATTGCGGCTTGCAATATATACATTTAGGGGTTATCTTGTACATCCCTTTGCCTATGTTCAATACTCAGTTCTAGTCTGGCATTGCCATTTTTAGCAATTACTAGCATAGCAGTCCCTTCTCTGTCTTAACTAATCTCTGACCCACACACACTTGTGGGAGATTCCAATCATTGGCAAGTCTGCCTGGTCCATGTAATTCCTGAACTTGGATATTGAATCTCACTATTTTTTATTTTTATATCCTGCAAATGAATGTAATCATTCTATATCTGCCCTTTTCTTTCTGAGAGTAACTCAGCATGTTACTCTCCATGTCTATCCATTTATAGCAAAATTTCATGACTTGTTTTTATTTTCTAATAGTTGCACAGTAGTCCATCTACAACTATGGTAGATGTACCATAGTTTCTTTATCCAGTCGTCTGTTCTCGGGCACTCAGGTTATTTTCAGATTATGGCTATTGTGAATAATGCTACTATGAACATAGAAGTGCAGATGGTGTTTCTTCTGTGTGTTTTTCGGCCCCCAGGTATATTCCCAGGAGTGGTATTGCTGGGTCAAATGATAGCCCTATTTCTGATTTGTGGAGGACTGTCCATATTGTTTTCCAAAAAAGGCTATACCAGTCAACATTCCACCAACAACACTTTTCTCTTTTGAAATCTTACCACAGTCACACCTAACTGGCAATCATTTTTTGTTCTTATTTTCAGAAGAATGCCCTAACTCTTCTTTTTTTGTCATAAGAAAAAATGATCTTTCTAAATGACAATAGGTTGTTGCTCTTCTACTTAAAACCTTACTGAGGGTTCATATTACACATGAACGTTCACTTTAAGTTTTATTTGCTATTGTTACTGAGATGACATGGTTTATAATAGTGTTAATGTTCATGCTCTAGGTGTACAGTTTCTATCCACACTCCCCACCAAAGTACCAGTATCCCTCCACAACCATCACTAGGGCCGTTGTTATTAGCTCTCCTTTACTGCTTTGTAACCTCCATTCTGTTATTGTAGTCTGAGAGTTTATTTTCACTGAACGTTGTCTGTTACTTTGATTTTTTTTATATTGTATATGTATTTGACTTTATGCTTCTGACTTATTTCAAATAACACTTCTTGTTTTAGCTATGTGGTGGCAAAAGGCAAAATTTCATATTTTCTTATAGCTAAATAGTATTACATTGTGTATGTACATCACAATTTATTTCATTCAATAAAAATTAACTTGCTTCAGCAAAACAAAACAGAAAAAAAAACCTCTTACAAAATCTGTGTATACGTGACAGGAGCATAATACAGTAGGTAGAGTGCTGGCTTTGCATATAGCCAGCCTGGTTTCTGTACCTGGCATCCAATATGAACCATTCCAGTCCATCAGGAGAGATCCTTGAGTACAGAATAAACCCTGAGCATTGCCAGGTATGCCTAAAAACCAAACCCAGACATGAAACCCCAAACGAAAACCAGTATTATATATGTAGACATTTTGTGTTTCTAAACACATTGTGGGTAGGAATGCTTGTAAATAAATATCTATTAATTACAAAAATTGTTACTAATTTTTGTGATAAACTGTAGGGTTCACATACCATTTTTGGTCATCACATTCCATTTTTGGTCATCACAGTTACTTTGGATTTCAAAATGGATAATTGCTTTCTTTTCAATATATGCTTTTACTGCTCAGTTTTCTTTGACAAGTTGTTATTTCTATATAATAAGCTGAAATTAAGCATCAATATATCTGTGAAACATGAATCATTGTTCCATTGAAATAGGAAGTTTCTCTTAAGAGGTTTTATTTTGCATTTTATGAGAGGCAAACACCAAATTGCTCTATTGACCTAGCATCTCTTTAAGCTCATAAAATGGAAGAAAACCATTTTGTGAGAACAAATGCTTATTAGTTCATAAACAAGTCCTTCAATCAAGCTATTACTTATGTGTATTTATCCCAGAAATTACATTTTATGACAAATGGAATATATAGTGCTTGTAAAATTTCTATAAGAGGCACTATGGAAAATTAGGTTTGCTTGCTGCTTAATTTTTTTTTTATTGAAAAGAGGGACACTAGAAGGCAAGTGGTAGAGTACATGCTTCACAAGTATGGGGATCTGGTTTTGGTCTTCATTTATTCTCCTTCTCTTCTACCCTGCCTAAATTCTAAGTGAGATTGGTTGGGTTTTGTCATGGTTCTTACTTCTGCTCTTGGACATGTAACCAAGTGTTCAGAATATCTCTTACTTTTAAATTAAGTTCTTTGTATTTTCAAGTGAAGTTGAAGATTGCAAGGTGACAATCTATATCTCCCAAGTCCAGGAAGAGCCCATGTCCACTCAAAGCTTCAGAGTTGGAACTGAAGAAGCCTTGATTTGTTCAGATGAAATACAAAGTGAGATGAAAACAATTGGGTGGTTGTAAAGCATTGCCTTATGGGAAAGAATAAAGGGAAGAGTAGAATATTCCTTGACAGCTGTTTTTTTTTTGTCTTCTAGGTAGGTTGAAACCTACCGTTTATTAAAAAAGTGATTCAAAAAATTCCTAGTCCTCAGAAGAGATCAGTTCTGATCCTGACAAGACATCCAAAGTCATTTTAAAGTACCATTATGCAAGTTTTCACAAAGTGTTAGCAGTTGTGTTCCATTTAATATTACTGGCAAAAGAATTTTTTTTGTGATATTTGGTAAAGAAATCTACAAACCAAGATATGTTTGAATAGAGATCTTGGAAAATACGTCTATTGACGTTTTATGATACTTATTTAAAAGAACATAAAGGAACCTGAGAGATTTTGTGTCAGGATGGAATTGAAATGCATTATTACTTACCAATAAGAAAATACAAGAGGTTTTTCATAAATTTTGTTCCAGATAACCTAATGCCATGCTATAAAAAGGGCTTTTACCTTATGGATGTGTATTATTAACAAACTTTATGGTGCTAAGAATATTGCTTTTTACATATCTATAGGGGGTATGACTCAGCTTTTTGAAAATTGTATTTAATTAAACACTAGTGTCTCATGAACATACTTATTCTGGAGTGAGGGAGAGAGTAAAATTGTATGAGACATTGCTATGGTTATGATGTGAGTTAGGTATAAAAACCCAATCATAGCTAATTTGATCCTCATTTTTTTATGCTTGACAGATAATGCTGCATGAAAACTTGATTTTATCAGGGAAATAACAACAATTCAAAGTGCTTTTTAAATTCCAGTTTCTGAGATATCCCATAGGCATTTTTTAAAATTTAACTATTGTCAAGGATGCCACTGGGGGTCCCCAACAGTATCAGAAGTTCTCTTCTACCTCCGTGGCCAACACGGGAACGAATGAAAACTCACGAGTCCGGCACAGTTCCAAAAAGGACAGAGAAGAGAACATGTGCAAATAAATGTCAAAAGTGCTAATACCAACCTAGACCTGAGCGTTAAATACAGGCAAAAAAATGCACATGATGACCTCTAAGTGTATGTAGTGCAACCCACAATATGTAAGAAAAGGAAAAGAGAGAGAGGGGAGAGAGAAAGAGATAAAGAACCTGCCATTTAGGTAGGCTATGGGAGGGGGGAGGGAATTGGGGACATTGGTGGTGGGAAATGGGCACTGGTGGAGGGCGGGGTGCTGGAACACTATGTGACCGAAACCTCCAAACATGAACAACATTGTAATTGTATATCTCACGGTGGTATAATACAATATAATAATAATAATAATAATAATAATAATTTTAAAAAAGCTCTACCACCGCGATCCTATCAATAGACGCAGAGAAAGCATTTGACAAGATTCAGCACCCGCTCATGATTAAAACCCTCCAGAAAATGGGAATTGAAGGGACTTTCCTCAAGACACTTACAGCCATCTACCAAAAGCCCACAGCAAGCATCATTCTAAATGGGTAAAAGTTCAAAGCCTTCCCCCTGAGATCAGGGACAAGACAAGGTTGCCCACTCTCACCTCTTTTATTCAATATAGTACTGGAAGTACTTGCCATAGCAATCAGAGAAGAAAATGACATCAAGGGCATCCAGATAGGCAAGGGAAGAAGTCAAGCTATCATTATTTGCAGATGACATGATATTATACCTAGAGAACCAATCCAATACAATGAAAGAACTCTAGCTCTGGTCAGAACTTAGGCCATACAAGAAAGCCCAAGTATCCCACCAAAGAGAGAGGATCTCACCTGAGAGGAGTCCTAACATTTTGTATTTGCATACAAATATGATTTGTATTTGCATGCCTGAATATAAAGTATGTTTTAAAATCTGTTTATGAAAGATACTATCATAATATCCTAAATTTAAAATTTTGTTAATAATGGCAAGCTTTTCTTAACAATATTTACTTCAATGTGTACTAATTTTATTGCATTGATGGACATTAATTTATTTAACCAGTCATATGTATAGCCTTATATTTGTTTTGCTAGTACAAATAATGATACCCTATGTGAACATAATAAATTTAAAGAGGTTGAATAAGATACTGAGTTAAAGGGCAGTTACATTGTAAATTTTGGTGATTTTGTAAAACAGCACTAAGCAAATAAATAGGTGATTTTTAATCCTCATAGTCATATCTGGACGTAATTAGTTTTCCATTTTATCAGAATTAAATTTTATTATTTATTTATTTATTTATTTATTTTTTGCTTTTTGGGTCACACCCGGCGATGCTCAGGGGTTACTCCTGGCTCTTTGCTCAGGAATTTCTCCCGGTGGTGCTCGGGGAACCATATGGGATGCCAGAGCTCGAACCCCGGCTGGCACAGGCCGGCCACGCAAGGCAAACGCCCTACCCGCTGGGCTATCGCCCCCGCCCCAGAATTAAATTTTATTAAACCTTTACTTTTTGGTGCTATTGCATGACAACTTTAAAGGTTTGGGAGAATGTTACTTGTCTGGTGAAATTTTTGCAAAGTTAAGAAAAAAGAATAACAACTCTGTGGATGACATTAGTGGATCTGAAATTTGCAAAGAGTTTATCTCTATGGTACTTCAAAACTGGTGAATCTATGCAAATTTAGGGCCATTTTCTGATTACATATATAATTCTGTTTTTAAGAATTTCAGGACAGACCAAAATTTCTGGGATAAAACATATCACAATATACCCAATGTGAAAGATTCAGCAGAAACATTTCTCAGTGTCTATTATAACTTTTGACCTATTTTATTTCCAATCCAGTTTTGTTTATTATTTTTAATCTTTTGTTGCAAAGAAAATTTGTTATTATAGCTATTAATGCTTGATATATTTTAAGTCCTAAAAATATTTATAGAAAAATAAGGGTGCTTTCCATAATGACAGCTGTGAAGCAGGAAACCACTTACAAAAACTATTTGGTAAATAGTTTTACTTCGTTTCAAACTTTTCATATCATCATTTTCTTTAAGATCAGATGGCCTTTGAATTGTTTAATTATCCACAGCTTCCATATGACTCTGGTCCTATAAAACTGTATAGGGAGAGTGTTTATCTCCAAAGTTTTCTTCATCTTTATATTGTTGTTATTATTTTCATTTACCCATTGGAGGAAAAGTTGTAACAACCATAGTGTTTTTTCCTTTTTTTAATATTTTAACTAAATCCATAGAACTAATAGAGATTTGAGTTGTTCTCCTTAAGCCAAAGTGAATTTCAGAATTACTTGATTTAAAAAAAGTGTGATTAAGAAAAGTTTTATATGGATTTTTTTTCTTGGAGAAGTTTGATTTCATATAAATTATTTACGTTTAAATTACTTGGGGAGTTAGCTTGTAAGGACAACCTTTCATTCTTGGATAATTTAGTGGGTTCTTTCATTAGTTTTTATCCTGACAGCATTTCCACTTGGCTGGCTTTTATTTCCTCTTTCATCTGGTCTCTCATTAGGCATAGATAAACCGATCATCTTTGTTTTCTTTTTATTTCACATGTATTGTGGTGGCTTCTATAGTTAGCTTACTTTGGCAGAGCACCTTCCATTTGTTCTTGATGTAGTTTGTCTTGTGGAATCATGATGAAGTGCATATATTTTCTGATGACAGTGTTAGTTCTTTTCTTCCCATTTGGTCTATTTTCAGCCATGCTCTAGTTCAGAAAACTTTATATTTTGTGACAATTGTGTCATTTTATAGCAGGAATTACTTTCTAAACTTAATTTCTATAAATCAACTTTTGTTTTGAAATACAAAAGAGAAAGAGTCAACTTGTTAACTTTTCAGATTTTCTGATATGTTTTGCATACATAAAATTTGGTATTAGATCTGGTTTTTGACAAAATAAAATCAAGTGAGAAAATAACTATTATCTCCTGAGGATAGTTCTTCTGAATATGAGATATGCTTCTCCCCTCCACTGACATTCTATTGAAGTAAAACAGTCCAACATGAGCTCTGTATATTAAAAGTTTAAAAGTTAATGTTTTTATTTATATATCTCACATAATATCAAGCTGAGTCAAAATAAAATTGTATGTTAATTAATAAACACCATTGTCATTTTATATTTTCACATAGTATTTTTCTTTCATATTTTCTCTCTCACATGATCTCTTCCCTCCCTTCCTTTTTACTCATTT
>JAJIBD010035920.1:0-19685 GCA_021461705.1 Cryptotis parvus
TCTAAAGAAAGGCTATTGGAGTGCCTGAGGGAGAGTGCGGGTAAGGTGCTGGCCTCCAGCACTGCCCTGAGCACCACAGGGTGTGGCCCCCAAAAACAGAGAAGGGTATTACAGGCTCCCTGGAGCCTCCTGGAAAGAAAGTCAGCTTTGATTCTTTTCTTGGTTTTACAACGTGACAGTCTAGAGATAGTCACCTGCCCCAGGGAATGAAACACAGAGATTAGTTAAGCAACTTCTAGATCCTTCAGATGGGAGAAGGGAAGAACACAGAACTTGTTTCTGGCTTGGCGTTCCCTTTCCCCCATCTGGCACAAGGCCTCGTGCCCAGCTGGAGAGTGACTGTGGCCCAGGACAGGTTTAGAGTCTTGGCTGCACCCCTGCCTCGCTTTGGATGACCCCAGTGATACTGCCCCAGTCCCCAACCTCGGCCTCCCTCCTCTTTGGAGACCCGAGTAAGACAAGCCTCTGCTGGGTGCCCAGAGCACGGCAAGCCTCCAGGTCGTGTCCTGCCCATCCGCATGCCTGCTGGCAGTTGGCACGGCATGTTTTGACTAAAACTTGTTTCACATTAAATCCCCAGTGGATTTCAACTCCCTTCTCTGTGAAACAGAGAGTGAGAGAAATCTGTTTGGTGGTCTTAAAGTTCCTACCAGCCCTAGAATTCTGATTCAGTGATTTTGTTTTGGTTTTGGTGGGGAGGGGCTACTTCCTACTGGGGAGGGGTGTCACTCCTAGGGATGCTCTGGAGGTCTTGATGTGCAGTATAGGGAGAGGATGGTGATTTCTCACCAGTGAAATGTATCGCGGTCATGTTGCAAAGTTGCCTCACTCATTGCTGTCTGCAGCAGCTGAGAGTATAAAGGGAAGAAGTAGCATGTGTTAGCCCAAACAGGCTGTTCCGTTTTGCCAGTTCCCAGCATATGTGACATATATTAGGTCACTCTGTAAGTGGTATGTTTTTTAAATAGATCTAGAAACCCAGACACTGGTAAACTAGCCCGTTGTGTGTCGCACCGTGGCAGCGCAGTGAGTGGAGGAACTGGCAGCCTCCCTGAGCTGTCCAAATCGCAAACTTGGTTTCTGAAATAAAGACCCATTGCTGGGAGTCTGAGGTGTGTCCCGGAGTAGATTTTTATAAGGTCGCCAATAATAAAGCAGGTTTATTTAGTGGCCTGGGCACTTCCTGCTTTCTTCAGAACACTTAGGATTTGTTGTTTGGGGATTTGTTGGGGGGGGTGGTTTTTTGGGGATTTTGATTTGCTTCCAAATGTTTTGGCTGTTTTTTTTTTTTTTTTTTTAGTGATTAAACATGTATTTATTTTAGTTCAGTTAAAACATACATTGTTTCATTGAAACGGTGTAGCACTTTGCCAACAAATCATACTTAATTGTTTGCAGCACCCATCCCCGGCCACCAGTGCCCATCTCCCACCACCAACGCCCCCGGTTCCCTCCCTCTCCCCCAGCCCTGCTCCATGGCAGGTTTCTTGATTTCTTTCCCTTTCTCTCTCTTTCTCTTTTCCTTCCCCCCAGACTATAGATTACAGAACATACATTAAAGGGTTGTCATGTGTATCTTTTTGCCTCTATTTAATGTTCAGTTCTAGGTTGGCATTAGTACCCCCTCAACAATTGTTAGCACACTGTTCCATTTCTGTCTTACCTAGCCTCTGAATCCCACACGTTTGTGATAATTTCCACCTTTGACAGGACCTCCTGATATATGTTTTACTTGATCTTGGATATTGGTATCATATTATGTACCTATATATTTATGTTATGCAGATAAATGCAGTCATTCTGGCTGTTGTTTTTGATGGTTGAGTCTGACAGGGAGAAGGCGGAGGGATCCTCTAGCACAGGCTCTGCCTGCCGGCACCTGAGCCTGGGTGGTGCTGGAGATAAGGCTTCTTGCCTCTGGGCCACACCCTTTCTCTCTGCAAAAGGCTTAGTGACTCATTCTGGTTTGTTTGGTTGTTGGCTTATTTTTTTTCTGAAACATTTAAAATGCAGTGATTCATGGTTCTTCCTTTGTCTTGTCTAAGACTCTTTTAAAAGTATAAAATATACAAAACCTGGGCTGCAGAGATAGTACAGGTAAGGTACTTGCTTTGTACACAGCAGATCTGGGTTCATTCTCTGGCCTTGTATGTAGCCCCAGCACAGAGATTGGAAAGCAATGCTAGGCATGGACCCACCCCTATCCCCACACAAAAATGCAGGATCCTTACACAAATTAACAAAATTATAACTTGAATAAATTCATCTTGTACTTGGTTCAGTTCATTGCTAAAGTTTCCAAGCAGAGACCCTTTATTCATCTCTGAAAACACAGGCTCGTGACTACTTTTTGCTCTAACGCATGAGATTTTCAAAGAGTGGCAAATAACATATTCTTACAACATAGGATTTAAACCATGGAAGACCATAACTATGCTTATTATCAGAGGAGATGCTTTTCCCATGGACCTTGTAAGCGGTTGCTTAAGGTAGACTGAATTTTTTTAATTGTGACTAAGTATCAGCCAAAGAAAAAATTCAGCACTTTTCCGAGTGAACTGGAAATTATCAGACCACCCACCCATAGCAATCTAACATACTAGCTTGGTTAAAGTTTTAATCACCTGCAACTTATTTTAACCTGTTACAAACCTCCTGCTTAAGGCTTCAACTCCCTTGCATCAGCAAAAGAGCTGACAAAATTTAAAATCTCCATGGTTCTTAGTAGTAGGAGCCTAGAAAAAATTCAGTCCTTTTTGTTTGTTTTGATTTGCTTGGGTGATTATTATCTCTAGGCCATGGGGGAAAATAATTACACTAATTTTGAGTCTGTTGAACTGGTCTATAAACAGAGATTTCACACAGGCGTTAATCGTTGTGCTCATTGCCCTGCTTCGATTTTTGCTGCCTCTGTGAATGTGAGACTGTGCCTGGATGGTGCTTAGAGAAGTGATCTTCATATAGATCTTCATATAGAGGCTTCAAGGGCTTGGCTTTAAGTCTAGTTAACAGGCATAGACTTAGAACTGATAGTAGGGCGTTTGCTTGCAAGTGGTCTATCTGGGTTCTTCACGCCTTATGGTCCAAGCCCTCCAGAAGTGATCCCTGAATACAGAGCCATGAGTAAACCCTGAGCACCACTGGATGTGGCCCCCAAATAAAAACAAACCAAAAAATCCAGGTTGGGAGATAGTGTAGAAGGTGCCCACATGTGTTGCAGACATGGACCCCAGTTTGGCCCCTCTCCCCAAACTCCCCCCATGCCACAGGATCCCCAAGCATTGCCCGTATAAGGGCTTTGGCCCTGGAGGCCCCCGAGTACGTCCAGGGTTGCCGGAGGACTCCCCAGCACAGCAGGGGCCCAAGCAAAGCTACAGCACACCTTCAGGCCAGTGCTTTTGAATCTCCTGCCCGGTTGGCCTAGAAGCACTGAGAGGGGACCCTCCAGGTCTCCTGAACATTGCTTCAGAGGCCCCCAAATCAAGTCAGTCCAGTTAAGCTAATTCCTGGCTTCAGTGTAGAATCCTGTCCTCATGAGAGCACTGGTGCAGGACCAATCCATAGTCGGAGAGGACCCTCAGAACAGGGAGGCATGGTGGCTCTGGTAGGTCCAGAAATGTTCTGGAACATGGGTTCATTAGGCTTCTTCCCCTGTTGCTAAGTCATTTTAGGATATAATGGAGTTAGAAGGATTTGGCTGTCTCATAGTGAAAAGTGATTAACCATAGGAATTTTTACCAGGTTCTGCCTGTCACGAATGGTTATCACGAGAAGGCCCGGAGCCCAGCCTGATCAGACCGCTGATGGGCTACAAGGGAGGGGTCTGTGAGCTCGGCCTTGTGTTTCCACCTTAAAAATCCTGTGAACTGTCCAACCGCTGATGGGCATCACAGGAGCTCGGTCCCTGCTAGCATACTGCAAGGCTGGCCCAGGGGCCAGCAGAAGCTTGCACACTCGGGGCACACGCCACACACACGTCCTTGCTCTGAGCGGTTGCTCTGTGAACCATGCTCCAGGCAACTCTGGTTGAATTCAAGTGAGAAGACTTGTGAGTGCAAACAGGGCGAGGGGTGGGGGGCAAGGGTGCAGGGGAGGGAAAGTGGGGAGAGTCCTCAGACCCGAACTAACAGAGGGGCTTCTGTCTCTAATGCCCCCGGGCACCCTCATGCCCTGAGTTCAGGACAAACCTGACAAGCCAAGACTCACTGGGCAGAGAACCGAGGCTCAATCCGAAAGTCTGGAATTTCCCTACCCAAAATAGGAAAGGAAAAGAAGTTAATATTTGCCCTTTGGCTTGTTAGGGGCAGCATGATGAAGGAAATGCGCTATGATTTGTATGAGTCGTTTCCTATGTACTTCTCAACTTTTTGGTTGTCCGATGTCAGGATCTGGACTTTACGAAAAAGCTAGTTCCAGGGGCCGGAAAGATAGTGCAGTGGGTAGGGCACAGCCGAACCAGATTGAGTCCCATCAGGAGTGACCCCTGAACACTGCTGGGTGTAACCACCACCCCCGCACCCCTCCCCTCAAAAAAAAAGAAAAAAATGTTAGTTCATAGCTTTTGGGGTAGAGTGTTATTGTAACAAGTTATTTGGTTTAGGCTGGGATATTGTGAAACTCAGCCGGGGGGGAGAACATGCCCCTCAGGTCAGTCCTTGGCACCTGTCAGTGCCCTTTCCCAGGTCCAGGCTCTTACAGCTCCTCTGTCTGCCTCCTGCCACATTCACGCGTGGAACATTCTGGTTTCTTGAGCAAGCGCCTCAGCCCAGCACGCTCATGCCTGACACACCCTCGGCAGTCTACAGTACTGTTTCCCAAAGGGCTCTGGATGATGGGGAAGCAGAAGGGCCTCTGCAGTCGGGAGCAGAAGGGCCTCTGCAGTCGGGGGCACTTTCTGTGTTGACTTGAAGAAGGCGGGGGGGTGCGGCTCTGAGGGACACTCGTTCCTAGAATGCCTAGTGAGTTTGGAACCTCTCCTCTGGACCAGGGCCTCAGCCCTAGGAGTAATCAGACCAGGGACCAGGAAGGTAGAATAGGGGTTAAAGCACTTGTGTTGCCTGTGGCTGACACAGGTTTAGTCCCTACCACATACCCCTGAGCATTGCTGAGGGTGCCCCTTTAAGTGCAGAGCCGAGACGGCCCTGAGTACTGTTGGGTATGGCCCAAAAAAACAAAATAATACCAATCCAGATCTCCGGAGCTGGGTCTAGGATCACAAAAGCCATGTCTTATTTTTTTTTTAGTTGGCAAGGGGTGGGGGATTATGCCCCACTTAGCCAGCAGTGCTTGGGCCTTACTCCTGGCTCTGCTCAGGGATCACTCCTGGTGGCACAGATAACATATAGGGCTCCTGGGGTCGAGCCCAGGTCAGCTGCATGCAAGCCATGTGCCAAACCCACTGTGCTGTCTCTCTGGCCCAGCCCATGCATTTTCCTCCATTCATTCATCTAGTGAATATAAGTGACCACTTACCATCTCCTCCCCCAGGTACTGCAAGGCCGGGCAGCTTAGCAAGCCTTCCCTTAAAGGCTACCTAAAGGCTTCCCTTAAGGCTTACCTCATTTTAGGTTACCTAAAATGAGCACCCTTCTTTTTCAAATAGGTCTAAGATTTATTTGCTTTGCCAGCCCCCGCCAATTAGTGTAATAAATAGAGGATGTATTGGAGGGTTTGGTGACTGCAGAATCAAAGTGGCTCTAGCCAGGACTCAAGGAAGCCAGCTATACAGAGGAGACATGTGATTACAGTTAGAGTAATTGAACAGGGCGCGGGGCAAGACCCTGAGCCGGTAGCTCTGTATGCCCTGAGGACATCATTACCTAAGACTCAGTGATTTAGTGCCTGGCAATAACCCTTTATCATCCCAAAGAAATAGGAGCTTCTTGTGCTTAGGACTGGAGCAGTCCTATCTATCTCTTCCCACTGGCTTTGGTTTTACTTTCATTTTTTAAGATTTCCGTCTTAACCAACCAAATGGCTGATGTCTGTCCAGAGCGGGGTGCAGCAGGTAGTGCGCTTGCCTTGTGCACGGCCAGCCCAGGTCACTCCCTGGCACTACGTATGGTCCCCCAAGCTCTGCCAGGAGTGATCACTGCACACAGAGCCAGGAGTAAGTCCTGAGCACCACCTGGTGTTCCCAAAAAACCTGGTGCCCCCCCAAAAAAAAAGATAAATGGGGTCAGAAGGATGAGAGTGATCCAGGCACGGCTGCAGGAAGCTGGCCCTGGGTCTCCTCACTTGAGCCGATGGCCGGCTTTTAAGTGGCTTCATCTGCTGCAGAGTCCCTTGAGTTCTCCAGACACCGGATGCCACATGCTCACGGCTAACTGTGCTGCTGTGGCCAGCAGTGACCCTTAAGCCATCCCAGATGCATACCCAGAAAGCCACCGTTTGCATAAGGCACCTGGGTGGAGCAGTGTAGGGGTGCTTGTCTTGCAGTCATGAGATCTGGCTCTGAGCCTTGCCATACCAAGGAAAACAGTAGAATTGGGAACTCAGTCCTTCCGAGGCCTTGCATCGCCGCAAGGGATTGATTGACTTCAGTTATTGATTCAAGTATTGACTTCTTAGCTTCAGTGCTGTGCCCACTCCGGCTGCAGCTGTTGTGAAGAACAGGGTATTGCCTAACTGGTTTCTCAGGGAATGAGCACCTTGCCTAGAGAGAACGATAGGCGAACCGTCCGTGTTCACCCAAGATGTTCCCGAGAACAGCAGCGCCATGGGTCCCTCCAATGTCCCTCACCCTCAGTGGTCGGCCTGGACTCTGGGTGCTTTCATAGACGAGGTGCCAAAGGCTCCCAAAGCCCCTCAGCTCAGAGGAGATGATGTTCCTCCCTTTCAGTCTGTTACCCAGAAAACTTCAGCTTCAGTCTTGGGGTTTGCCCATGTGTTAGAAGCAGTGATGTGAAAGCTGGAGAGGTACACACACACACACACACACACACACACACACACACACACACACCTATCCAACCAGCAGATGCCTGATGAACCAGGTGTGTACACACACACACATAAACACACACACACGCACACACCTATCCAACCAGCGGATGCCTGATGAACCAGGTGTGTACACACACACACACACACACACACACGGCTTCTGTATCTGCATCTCATTGGTTGCTCTGTGTTCCTGCTGCTTCTGCCCTCACTGACCTCGAGCCAGGCCTTGCCCTGTGAAGACTCCGTTGCCTTTCATTGTCTGTCCTTTGGGCTTGGGGCAGGATGACCCTGTTTCCTAGAAGCTGACTTAACTCCCAGAGAGGAGAAGCCACGTTTTCTCATGGAGAGACAGCTAGACAGCTTTTTGTTTCCCCGCGCCGCGCTCCCTTGGGAAGTGCGATTTGTCCTGTCTCCTTGAATGACAAGACAGCTCCAAGTTTGTGGATCTCTTCCATTCTCTTCCAGATGCCAGGATGGACAGAGTAGCTGATGATGCTTATCCCCGCCCACCACTTCCGAGACATTGAGCGGAAGCCGGAATACCTCCAGCCGGAGAAGTGCGTCCCGCCTCCCCCGCCCGCCCCGTGGGAACCATGTGGTTCATCCGCGACGGCTGTGGCATCGCCTGTGCCATTGTCACCTGGTTTCTGGTCCTCTACGCGGAGTTTGTGGTCCTCTTCGTCATGCTGATTCCGTCCCGAGACTACGCGCACAGCATCATCAATGGGATTGTGTTCAACCTGCTGGCCTTCCTGGCTCTGGCCTCTCACTGCCGGGCCATGCTGACGGACCCCGTGAGTATGTCCAGCCCACACTCCCGGGCCCTGGCTCGACCGAGCCTGCATGTCCGCCCCCCCAGACCTTGGGAGTTTGGAGAACTGAGGCTTGGAGTTGTGGGGACCAGGGCAAGTGGCCTCAGGACCCAATGCAGGGACCCCATTGGAGCCACAGTCAACAGGTCTGGCTTGAATGATGCTCTGTGTCCATTGGCATTTGTCGACACTGCCATAAGGGGATCTGCCATAAGGGAGACCTGGCCTTGGCTGAAAAGGCTCCGAGAGAAACCTCCTGTTTCCTTGTCTCCGTGTGTGCACCCAGAGTGTTTAAATAAGGCTCCTGGAGGGGGCTGCCCAGCCACGGAGCCTGAAGCCAGGTGATGCGAGCAGAAAGCATGCCGGGCCCGACTGGGTGGCAGGGGTGGTGGCACTGTTGAAAGGGGTGCCCCGATGCGGCCAGGACTAAAGCTAGGTGGATCTGAAATTAAAGCCGTATCCAATTCCAGGAACCGGCACGGAATGGCCTTCGCTTTGTTTGGGCTCACGTTTTCCTGAAAAGCTGGACAAGCCTGTTTCAGGCCGCGGCAGGCTCCTCCTCGGTGACTCTCTGGGTAAAAGTGATGGCGTGCCCGCCCGGTGACTTAGCGCAATCACCAAACTGTGCAAGTGGCTATTGAATGTCGTGTACCCCGGCATTAAATCCTCCCGTGCCTGTTCATTATCTTGTATGGGCCCAGCGAGAGCATGTGTTATTTGATGAAGACCCCCTCCCTCCCTTGCTTAATTGTCTCCGTATGTGGGCCGAAAGTGTATTTAAATCAAGAGGCAAGAGGCAGGGCAGTGCTGCTGGCAGTCCTGACCACAGGTGTCGCTTCTGTGAGCCCCAGGGAAGGCATCTCGGAGGGCCAGGCGGGCTCCTTTCTCCTCTCTCTGGGCAGGGCCCAAGCTTCCTGGGTGTGCAGGTGGCAGATGGTTCATCCAGCCCATATGGAAGGATGCAGCTTCCATAGCGCTTCTCCAGCTCTGCTCTGAGCCCGCACCCATCCAGACAGCACCCCTTCCCTGCAGGGACCCAGGGAGAGTGCAGTGCCTGGGTGGGGGGCCCCGAGACCCTGCATTCGTGCCCCCCTGTGGGACCCCTGCACAGCATCACCTGATGGAAATGCCATAGTTTTGCAGCACCTCTGCGCCCTAAAGCACAGGGGGCAGGAAAGCTGCCGCCGCTTCTTGGCACACGGGAAACAGGGCTCTGCTCCGACACCTTCATGTGCCCTGGCTGTGGGGGATGCAAGAGTAACACGTTCCTTTGCTCCGCTTACGCTCTAGTCTCTGCTGGACCCCAGGCACCTGCTTGGAGCAGAGATCGGCCCCCTGTGATAGAGGCGAATGGCTGAGGCAGCCCAGGGTGCTGATAGGGGGAGGAGAGGGCGGCTGCTTGGAGGAGGTGAGGCCCACACCGGGTGTCCAGGCAGCCGAGGTGGACACAACCCGACCCCCTGAGTTCGGCAGAGGGAGCGGCACTCACAGAGCCCCTCCAGCTGCTTGTTTGGCATGTTGGAGGAGCAGGGCGAAGGCCCGGGGGCCGGAGCATGGAAGGGGCAGAGGGTGCTACAAAGCTGAGCCCGGCAGAGCCTCATGGCAACTTTGGTTTTCTATTCTCAGCACAGTGAGAAGTCATCAGAGAGGCCTGGTTTTCAGAAAGGCAGAGGGCTTCATGCTTGCTGTGATGGGGGTTGAGGTTGGTGAGCCCAGCCAGAGGGGGAGCGTTCAGGGGACAACAGGGGCCCTGCCCAAAATCTATCTGTGCTGTATGATTTTGCGTGGGTTTTTTTTTGTTGTTGTTGTTTTTGTTTTTGCTTTTTTGGGTCACACCCGGCAATGCTCAGGAGTTACTCCTAGCTCTGCACTCAGGAATTACTTCCTGGCAGTGCTCGGGGGACCATATGGGATGCCGGGATTGAACAGGCTGGCCGCGCAAGGCAAAAGCCCTACCTGCTGGACTCCAGCCCCAATTTTGCGTGTTTGAGTTTTAGTTTTTTTTTTGTCACCCCACCCTGGTTATTTGGGCCACACCCACAGTGCTCAGGCTTGCTTTCAGCCCAGTGCTCAGGAGTCAGTCCCAGCAGTGCTCAGGGGGTTGTGGGGTGCCAGGGGCTGAACACAGGACTCCCACGTGCAAAGCAAACAGTCCCTACCCATCTCTCCAGTCCTAGAGTATATTTAAGCTGCTAATTCTCAGGGCCGGCTGAACCATAGAACCCTCTGGGAGCTTCTAAAAAGTGGTAACGCCCAGGCTCATGCCCAGAGACTTCTGTAACTGGTCTGGGCAAGGCGCTGGAGGCTGGGAGACTTTAGAGACCCCAGGTGCCACCCCCATCCCACCAGGGGTGAGGATGACGCAGAGCTGATGGCTCAGACCCTTCCTGAGGCGACCCATGCGCACATCTGGGAACTTGTTGCCCCAGTGGCCTTTATTAAAGAGCAAACCCCCGGTAGAACAGGCTTTGGAGAAGCCGGGACTTCCTTTCCAGTACAGACACACTGGAGCAGAGAGGCCTGTTGGGCGTAGAGAACCTGGGGGGCCGCGATCCTGATCAGAGCAGAGTGTGGTGGTCTTTGGAGTTTAGACGGAGCCCAGCCTTGCAGGGAAGGATGCAGGGCCGGCGGTGCCTAGCAGGGGCAGAAGCCTCAGCGTTGGCATTCGTGGTGGGTGTTGTGCAGCTGCAGAGGCGGGAACCCCTGGGGCACCCGGGATTTCTGGGGGCAGAGGTGGGGGCCCCCTCTCCCCGTGACAGCCCCAGATCCTCATTAGCACTGCAGCGGGGGAGCCTGTTTTTAGAAAGCATCTCTACGGGGCTCCAGGGAGTTTCCTCACAGGATTATAACATTCGGATCAACGTACCATTTTTCAGAGAAACTTCCATCATAGGTTTATAAACAGTGTCTAACAATTATGCAGTGTGTGTTCCTTCCATTTCTTAGTATCACTCCTTAAATTAAAAAAAAAAAATCTTTCTCCAAGCAGTTATTGTACTGTTTAGCTTTGAAGCCCTGTATCCCAACATATCATCAGAACCACTGCAGCCGACACAGCTTTCTGGACTGTGTCTCAGCCCTGCACTCCCAACTCAGCAGCAAATGGTCCGTGCTGCCGAGCCTGGGCAGCAAAGGGCAGGGCCTGGCTCGGGGTGTTGACAGCCCCTGGAGAGTGACACCCTCTGGGGAGAGAAGGGAAGGAAAGGGTCAGGCCCCGTGTGACTGGTGCCCCGGCCCTGAGCAGCCCACACAGGGTCAGGAGCACAGACTGGCCGTGGTTTGCCGTGTCAGCCTTCTGTACCCTCTGCCGTAGTGGGACAGTCTTCCAAGGAGCCTTGAGTCCCTAAAACATTCCAGGGGCTTCCAGGGGCCCCGAGGCCACCCCTTGAAGGTGGTCTGGGCCCAGGCCCGCTTCCTTGCTAGTGCTTCCTTTGCTCTTTCCCACTCTCACCTTTTCTTCTCTGAGGGGGAATGGGACCCCCAAAAGGTGTCTCTGGGGGCCTTAGAGCCACTCCTGGTGACACAGCCAGCTAGGCCAGCATTCAGTGCCAGGACGTGATGATGCAAGCAGGCAGTGGTGCGCAGGGAAAGGACCGGAGGTGCCTCCGGGCTTCACGCCACGATGATGCTTTTTTACGTGCCGCACTGACCTAGACCGCCGAACCAGGCATTTCCCCAGCGGTCTCTTTCTGAGCGCTACGTGGGGTACGGCATGGTGCAGGCGCTGACTTCACGGTCACGCCGGGGTCCAAGCCAGGCTTCCCACATGTGTGGCTGGGCCCCAGCTCTTTGAGCCATATCCCCAACCCCAAAAACTTTATTTTAGTCCTCCCTCACATGCCCTATCTGATAAATATCTAAGTTGTCTCTGGACAGGGGCTTAAGGTCTAGAATGTGCTTGCATGGGTCTGAATCCCATGTGGAACTCATTAGGGACCTGACCTTGGGAAGTTGTCTCTTTGCTTCCTCATTTATACAGTTACCTCATCTGTAAAGTGAGGGAACTCTGCCGCACAGGCCTATCGTCAGAATCAACTGACAGAGACCAGCCAAGCACTTGGAGCTGTGCCTGGGTGTAAGCACTTAATAAATGTCTGTTGCATCATCGTTATTCAGACTGGGTTTATTGACTGCATGGACCTTGCCAAGCCCTGGGCAGTTCAAGGTGTGCTACAAGTTGAAGACTGGCCCCGGGAATTCTAGGAGGACAGAGCCATGTTGTAATTAGGTAAGAGGTGTTGGAGGACTAGTAGCTGTGAAGCACAAGCCTATAATGGCTCTGTCTTCGCGTGTGGCCTGAGGCCTCAGGGAAGAAGACAGAAGAGGTGGCCCTCGGTTTGGGTGGTTTGAATACAGTGACAGCAGTAGAACATGGTGTTGGTGTCCCACAGGAGGTGAGGTGGTGGGGAGAAAGAAGAGAAGGTAATATGGATTTCTATCCCAGAAGATTGAGTGTAGTGAGAGGGTTTGCATCGCAGATGCGCACACTTGTGTGTGTGTGTGTGTGTGTGGGAGAGAGAGAGAGAGAGAGAGAGAGATTTGGGAGTTGAGTTTGATAGATTTTATTTTCATGACTTGATCATAGAAACCTGACCAACTCCAAAAGAGGTGGCATTCATTGCCACTTAGGGATGAAGATGTCCCCGGGGAGAGAGGAGTGAGCAGGGAGGAAGACTGAGGGAACCGCAGTGCCTAAGGCCCTGAGAGAGAGGGTGAGCGGCCGGGGCCAGAGCAGAAGGCCCTGGGGATCAGAGCAGCTCCTCCAGGACAGGGAGGGAGGAGACTTGTGGTGCCCATGGTGCCTTCGTTCCAGCATCTGTGTTTCCAGAAGTTTCTTGGACTCTTGCAGTCAGTCTTTGGGGTTAGTTCCCAGATGCGGAGGGGCTGCGTGCCAGAGAATGCAGAGTGGAGAAGGGCGAGGAGAGAAGGCGAATGCACGTGACTTCTAGAGGCTTCGCGTGAGGGCTGGACTGACAGAACTTGGAAATGCTCTTAGAGAGTAGTGTGAGCTCCCAAGGGTCAAACAGACTGGGACCCCTGTCCTCCACGATGGTGGGTTCCCATAGTTCCAAGGAGCTGAGGAACCGAAGAAGGGGATACCCTGGCAGCCCATTGTTTCCAGAACAGTCTTGAAGTGGAAGTGAAGAAGATGTGTGACTAGGCTGGTCGCTGAGGGAGCTGTCGATGGCGCCTTGTAGTTCCCTCTTCCCCACACTGGAGCAGATTTCTCTCCCGGGGGAAAGGTATATTTTAGTGTTAAGTGTCTCTTTGGGTGGGTGTTGGCAGGTGCTCAGGGCTGATTCTGTGCTCAGGGATCACTCCTCAGCAGGGCTTGGAGGACCACATGGTATGGGGGCGGGCTTGACGGGGATTGTCCATACGAGAGGCGAGAATAGCCCCTACCCTATACTCTCTCTCCACCTGCCCCATCTCTTTATCTGTTCACCGCTAATTGTGGTTTCTGTAGCATTTCACTCCAGTTGCAGTGGAGTTGATGTTCATGGATTCGACTGAAGAAGTTGCTTTGCCTCACCCGAGTCTGTGCCAGTCTGAGAGCCAAAGCAGCTCCACAGATTACAGTTCTGCTCCTCCCGTTAGCATCCCTTGTTGTCCTACGCCGGCCGTGCACTTTCCATTGTTTGCCGTACAGCCCACCTACCCATGTTGTTTGCTTTTGAATTTTCACTTTCGGGCTTTTCTGGCATCTGACTGAATTTTTGCAGAACCAAATATTTTTCTCTATTTCTATAACCTTTAGAAAAACAAACACTTCAGGCAATTTTACGCACCCTGTGAATGAATGTGTGTATGTATGTGTGTATGTATGTATGTGTGTGTATGTATGTATGTGTATATGTATGTATATATGTATGTATGTATATATGTATGTATGTATGTATGTAGGCCACACAGTCTTGTTTTTTGGGGCTACTCCCAGTGGTGCTTGGGGGACCTGTGTGGCACCAGGGGTCAAATCCAGGCCTCCCCTCATGGGAACCACGTTCTCCAGCCCTGTGGGGCGTTCTCGGCCGCAGGAGCACGACGGCGCCCTGTGGTGCACCCCTCAGCTACACAAAGCTGGTTTTGTCCTCTCAGCTTCGTTCCTCCCACCCCAGGGTCAGTGTCCCCTGAGTCGGGTCTGGTCTTCAGCTTCTTGGTGCCCACAGTGCCAGGGTGATCCATGCTTTAAGGATTGACTTCTTGAAGGTCAGAACCATAGCACAGCAGGTTGGACACTTGTCTTACACATAGCCAACCTGGTGATCTCCCAAGCTCACTTTATACTTAGGAGTAATTCCTGAGCATAAAGCCAGGAGTCAGCTCTGAGCACCTCTGAGTGTGGCCCAAAAAGCAAGCCCCTCAAGATTGTCTTTTGGGATCTCATCATCCCACCCCTATGAGTGAGCACGGAGCTTAGTGAGCACTTGGGTCTCCCCGGCCCCGCCTGCCCCCCTAAGCCTTCAGCCCATCACCCCAGACTCACCCGCAGGGAAGCTTGGTGTTGGCCCTGTGTGACAGCCCACTCAGGATGCCCATCCCCAGAGCCAGGAGGCCAGAGAGGCCGGAGAGGAGACCTGGGGAGTAGGACGCAGGCCGGGAGGAGAGAACCCGAGGGCTCTCTGAGACTGACAATCTTTCCAGAGTCTCTGGGTGGTTGGATTTGCTCTGGCTCCACCCACATCTCCTGGTTAACCCCTCAAACCCTGTGCCAGGCGGCCCCCTGTAGGCGCCCTCCTGCCTGCCTCACCCACCCTTGGAGCCCACCCTCCTCTGCGGCGGGAGTCCTCGGGCCCTCCTGCCACTTCCCCATGTCTGTCCTCCCATCAGCTTCTGGAGGCCTGCGCCCGGCACCACGCCTCCGCCTCCACAGCACCAGCTTTGAGGAGAGTTTGTTGATTGTCTTTTCTCCATAGCTGGAATCTCTGTCCCCGTGAGTCATTTCTCAGCAAAAGACAAAACCACAGCTCCCCTGGCATGCTCGTCTCTGAATGCTTTTTCTCCTTCTGTTGCTTTTCCCCTCCCAGAATTACTCCTTTATAGGAAAGATCCTGACCAGTCCAGTGAATTGCTGCTGCTTGGTCAGCTGCCTGCCAGCCCCCGCTGGGACTCCTCGGTGACAGCCAGCATGGCCCCTTCGCTGAGAGTGGCAACAGGCATGGGCCTGTCAGGAGACTCACGTGGAATGTGTGAAGGGCAACGTGCACAGGGGTAGCAGCAGCAATGGGGAACCTGGTCTGGGTCCGAGAAAGCCTCTGCAGTCACCCCCACTGCAGTGGGCTAAGGGCTTGTCTCGGTTTAGTATCTGATGCACAGTGGGGGTGTGGGGTCCTGATGCTAAAGCCGTTGGACGTGGGCCTCGTGCTCCTTTTGTCCTGCCGGATTGATGATCCCGTGTGTGGCCTCACAGATGCCCGAGTCTCATCAATGACAGCCCACACTGTTTTGTTCCTGGAATGTGGTTACGGGCATGTGATGGGTGTCGGAGGGTGCTGCTTACAAGGATAATTCAGGGGCCCGAGTGAAAGTGCAGCGGGTAGGGTGCTCACCTTGCACATAGCTGACCTGGTTCAATCCCCTGCGTCCCAGACAGTCCCCCTGAGCATCTCCAGGAGAATCCCTGAGCACAGAGTCAAGAGGAAGCCTTGGGCACTATCAAGTGTTCCCCACCAACATTTAAGAATTCAGGGCTAGGGGCCGGAGTGATAGCCCAGCGGGTAGAGGCGTTTGCCTTGCATGCAGCCGGCCTGTGCCAGCCCAGGTTCAATCCCCAGCATCCCATATGGTCCCCCGAGCACCGCCAGGAGTAATTCCTGAGTGCAGAGCCAGGGGAAACCCCTGAGCATTGCCGGGTGTGACCCAAAAAGCAAAAAAAAAAATAAAATAAAATAAAAAATAATTCAGGGCTGGGCTGGAGTGACAGCACAGTGGGGGGGGCGTTTACCTTGCACAAGGTGACCCAGGTTTGATCACCAGTATCCTATATGGTCCCCCCGAGCACCACGAGGAGTAATTCCCGAGTGCAGAGCCAGGTGTAACCCTGAGCATCACCAGGTATGAACCAAAAACAAAAAGGAATGCAGGGCTACTGTACAGGAGACCTGGGCTGCTCTGCCGGCTGCAGCATCCGCAGCCCTAAGCCCACCACTGGTCACCGTCGCTGGGGTCTGGGTGCGGTTCTGCTGCCGCATAGCTTCCCTGCTCAGGGCCAAGGGGCCCCGTGCTGTGCCCAGGGCCCGCTCAGCTAGAGTCAGTGCCCTGATCGTGGTATCTCGTGATCCCCTTCCTCGAGCAGCTGAGCCTGGTGGTGTCATGTGACCCTGATGGAGTCCGGCCTGTGCTGTCCCTGCCATCGCTGTGACCTTGCCTCTGAACAGGCCCAGTTCTTGTTTGTAAGCTGTGGCTCCAGGCTGCCTCCTGCGTTCCCTTCTTGAGTCCTGCTTGCTTTCTCTCCTCCCACCACCTCTTGGCTGGACACCACTTCGAGCTTCTGTCCCTGGACTCGAAAGCACTGGGCCAAGCAGGCTCAGTCACAGAGTGACACGCTCTGGCACTGTCAGCCCTGCCAACAAACCTTTTCTTAAAAGGCAGGTGTCTGCGGACCAGAGCAGTAGTACTGTGGGCAGGGCGCTTGCCTTGCACATGGCCAACCCACATTTGAACCCTACACTCCCACGCATGGTTCCCCAAGCCTGCCAGCAGTAATTGCTGACCACCCCCATGTGTGGCCCGAAACAAAAACAAATATTAAAATGCAGATGTTTGAAGCAAAGACGGGGACACAAAGGACAGGCCTGTGGAGCGGGGTGGTGGCTGGCAGAGAGTCCCGAGAAGGGCGCATGCCCGCAGCAGGGGCAGGACGCCAGCAGCCCTTCCCACCCCCTTGCTGTGAGTTGCAGGCGACAGATTACTGCTGCAGGAGAAACAGTCCTGGTGGTGCGTGGTCAGCCCTGTGGTCCCTGATCAGAGAGTGCTGACCTCTAGCAAGGGGAGCCCCTCGCCTCTGACCCCTCCCCTCCTGCCACACCCACTGTTGACACTTCGCTCCTGCACCCTGTGTTGGGGCTCTGCGTCCGCCTCCCCTTCTCCTGGCCCCTCATCCTCGTTCCTTCCCGGGCCACCTCCTGGAGCCCAGCCCCTCGGCCTGGAATTCTGCACTGCTGGGGCTAGCCCAGGCCCCGCCGGGCAGCCCTTCGGCTGCACTGCTTCAGCTGTCCGAAGTGCCCTGGTCAGTTCGCTGCTGCTCCCGGGTCACCTCAACACAGCCATCTTCTAGAATTGCTGTGGACTTCCACAAGTCCAGGTCCCGGCTGCAGCCAGGCATGGGGGGGTCCTGGCTGACGGTAGTGAGCACAGAAGCCCACCGAAAGCACCATGTAGGAGAGTGAGGCCCTGCCAAAGAGGCCCCCTGCCTCGGCCTGCGCCTGGCCGGGTTCCTTCCAGTGGGCACTCAGCCTGCCTGCCTCTGGCCCACCGACACAAAGCATGTGGACAGCTGCCACCGTGCTGCCAGGTTCCAGGCATCCTGAAAGGAGGAAGAAGACCAAGAACAAGTTGAATGACTGAGGACAGTGGCTCAGGGAGCAAAATCCAATCCTTTTTAGCAATAGTTCTGATTATAACAAAATAAAACAAAAAAAAAAAAAAAAACCTTATTCCAGTTGAAATAACTCATGAAAATTTAGGTCTGCAGATTTTGATCTGGGAAGATTGACAGTACCCACCGGTGAAAACTTGCAAAGGCTGAAACAGTGGGGACTGTGGGTGTGTGTGCATTCGTGGCGGTACTCGGGCTCCGTGCTGGCGGCCGCCTCCCGCTGGTACCCAGGGAGTGTAGTATCAGGGCTGGAGCCCAGGCCTCCTGAACGCAAAGCATGTGCAGTAGCCTTCAGGCCCTCTCCCGTCCTCTTAGTGGGCCCCGAATAGAGGCACCATATCCTGTTTCCACAGGGATGCACATAGGGAAGGTCGGGCCTCAGGGAGACAAGGTCAGTGAAACGAAAGCGCAATCCTCAGGGACAGCCTAAGTGCTCATCATAGAACATTCTCCTCAGACACTTTGTCAGTGAATATTTTTCAGTGTTGGTGTAGGTCTGAACACAGCGTCCACGTGGTGGTGGTGAAAATGTCCTGTCTGTGTGAGTAGCCGTTGCTTCCAAATGACCATCTCCACTGTGGAATGTCAGAACTGAGAACCCGTGGTCCGATCCTGACACCTTTCCTCTTACAGGAGCTGTGCCCAAAGGAAATGCCACGAAAGAATTCATCGAGAGTTTACAGCTGAAGCCGGGCAGGTGGTGTACAAGTGTCCCAAGTGCTGCAGCATCAAGCCCGACCGAGCCCACCACTGCAGGTACCTGTGCGCCCACACATACACACAGCCACACTGTCAAGCATTCACACTCCTCACACACTTACACGGTCACAGAGACAATCTCTCCCAACATTCACACTCATACTGAAACACAGTCACTCACACCTAGTCACACTCATATACACAAGTCACATTAACACAGTCACACTCATACTCATACATACTCCGCACACTCTCGCTCCTATTCATACACTTTCTCACACACACACCAACTGTCACACATATAACACATACAGTCACTGTCACTCTAATACAGTCACACGCACATACTCACGCACAACACATTCTCTACACATACACACTAACACTGTATACACACTGAACTAACATCTGCTTTCCTCAGAACTGGCGAATGTCTCCTATCCTGAGCCCAGTTGGCACGGAGTGTGTGGCTTGGGCTCAGGACCCAGGTGCCAACACTCAGCTTTGTAGCCCCTGCCTCGACCCTGTATGACCCTTCTGGCCCAACCTTTATCAGCTTAGTTCTTGAGTGTGAGGAAATTCTGCTCTTCCTCCCTCCTAGCTTTGTTCCTCAGTGAAGGACACGTGGCGACAAGGCTTGAGAAAGTCTCTGTCACTGTCCTTGCTGCCTCACTTCAGAGGTGGGCTCTAGTCACTTACATGTGTAGAGAAATGAGGGGGACTGTGGTTGAATGAAGATTTTCCTTTGAAGAGAACTTCTAGAGGTTCAAGCAGATACAAACTTCACACCAATAAGCCAATTCCCCTCCTGTGGTGACTTTTCCATCTTGGGTTTCGGATTTTTGTTGTTGTTGTTGTTTTGAGTTTTCTCAACCAGACCAAAAACCACACCCTCACCACTTAAGTGCTTTAAATGCTAAGTGATGAGTGCTGGAGAGATAGCCTCAGTGGGTAGGGCACTTGCCTTGCACGCAGCTGATGCAGGTTCAATCCCCGGCATCCCACATGGTCCCTGAGCACCATCAGGAGTATCTCCTTCCTCCCCAAGCTCTCCACAGCCTCCGCTGCTTGGCATTTTCCTCCCTCACTTCTTTACCCCATCTGAGGAGGGACCTCGAGTAAACAGATCAGCTGGAGCAAAATAGGAGCTGCTGACTCCACTGAACTGGAGGGAGGATGCCTGTTCCTGCTTCCGGAAATGTGTGCTGACAGCTGCTGCCCGCCCATGGCTCACGGTGGCCCGACTATCTGAGGCCAAAGTGCTTTGTTTGGGTTTTTTTGTTTTGGCTCTTTTTTTTTGTTTTGTTTTATTTTTTGGTTTTGGGGGTTTTGGGGGCCACACCTGATTGTGCTCAGGACTTAGTCCTGGCTCTATACTCAGGGATCACTTTCTGACAGTTTCAGGAGACCATATTGATTGGGTCTCCCTGAACCAATATTGATTGGGTGGCAGGGATTGAACCTGGGCCGGCTATGTACAAGACAGGTGCCCGATCCACTGTGCTATTGCTCTGACCCTGTAGATGCACACTTGGACAAAAAATTGAGCTGAAAGCCTAACCATCTGGTTAGGAAAAAAATTGATGTAAACAAAAGAAAGAAAGAAAAAAAAGTTGATGTCAGGCAAATGC
>JAJIBD010035921.1:0-14468 GCA_021461705.1 Cryptotis parvus
CGAGAACGGCCCTGAGTACTGTTGGGTATGCCCAAAGAGCAAATAATACCAATCCAGATCTCCCGGGCTGGGTCTGAGATCACAAAGCCATGTCTTATTTTTTTAGTTGGCGGGTGGGGATCCATGCCCCTTAGCACCATGCAGTGCTTGGACCTTACTCTGGCTCTGCTCAGGGATCCTTCCTAGTGCTTCAGATAACATATAGGGCTCACGGTCGAGCCAGGTCGCTGCATGCAAGCCATGTGCCAAACCCACTGTGTGCTGTCTCTCTGGCCCACCCATGCATTTTACACCATTTCATTCATCTAGATACTTAGTGACGCTTACCATCTCCCTCCCCAGGTACTGCAAGGCCGGGCAGCTTAGCAAGCCTTCCTTAAGGCAGTTTTCAAAATGCGACCACCCTTCTTTTTTCAAATAGGTCTAATGTTTATTTGCTTTTATGACCCGGCCCAGTGGTGTAATAAATAGAGGATGTATTGCTGGAGGGTTTGAACTGACTGCAAGAGTCAAAGTGGCTCTAGCCAGGACTCAAGAAACCAGCTATACAGAGGAGACATGTGATTACAGTTAGAAATGAGTGAACCCAGAGGCGTGGCGGGGCAAGACCTGAGCGGTAGCTCTGTATGCCCACAGGGGCGATCATTACCTAAGACTCAGTGACTTGAGTGCCTGGCAATAACCCTTTATCATCCCAAAGAGGAAATAGGAGCTTCTTGTGCTTAGGACTGGGGCAGTCCTGTCTATCTCTTCCACTGGCTTTGGTTTTACTTTCATTTTTAGATTTTCCGTCTTAACCAAACAAATGGCGATGTCTGTCCAGACGGGGTGCAGCTTAAGTAGTCTTCCACCCTTGTGCGCGACCAGACCAGGTGTCACTCCGCTTACGTATGGTCCCGCGCTCTGCCAGGAGGATCACTGCAACCAGAGCCAGGAGTAAGTCCTGAGCAGCACCTGGTGTTCCCAAAAACCTGGTGTCCCCCAAAAAAAAAAAGATAAATGGGGTCAGAAGGAGATGAAATGTGGATCCAGGCACGGCTGCAAGGGGGGAAGCTGGCCCCCTGGTCTCCCTCACTTGAAACCCGATGGCCGGCTTTAAGTGGCTTCATCTGCTGCAGAGTTCCTCCAGTTTCTCCAGACACGGATGCCATGCTCACGGCTACTTCAGTGCTACTGTGCCGCAGTGACCCTTAAGTTCGTCAGATGCATACCCAGAAAGCCAAGCGGTTGCAAAGGTACTGGGTGGAGCGGTGTAGGGGTGCTTGTCTTGCAAAGTCATGAGATCCGGCTCTGAGCCTTGCGCATACCAAGAGAAAACAGTAGAATTTGGGAACTCAGTCCTTCTCGAGGCCTTGCACGCCAGCGGGGATTCTGGGGATTGACTTCAGTTGACTGATTCAAGTATTGACTTCTTAGCTTCAGTGCTTAGCTTGCACTCCCCCGGCTGCAGCTAAGTTAGGAAGAGCAGGGTATTTGCCTAACTGGTTTCTCGTGGAATGAGCGCCTTTGCCTAGAGAGCAGCACGTGAGTAGGGCGAACTGGCCGTGCAGCCTCACCCAAGATGTTCCGAGAACAGCAGCGTCATGGGTCCCTCCCAATGTCCTCACCTCAGTAGTTCGGCCCTGGACTCTGGGTGCTTTCTATAGATGAGGTGCCAAAGGCTCCCAAAGCCCCTCAGCTCAGAGGTGAGGATGTTCCTCCCTTTCAGTCTGTTACCCAAAACTTCAGCTTCAGTCTTGGGGTTTGCCCATATGTTAGAAGCAGTGACACACACACACACACACACACACACACACACATACACACACACACACCTATCCAACCAGCAGATGCCTGATGAACCAGGTGTGTACACACACACACACGCACCGCACACGCAGCTTCTGTATCTGCATCTCATTGGTTGCTCTGTGTTCCTAAGCTTGTTTCTGCCTCTCGCGACCTTGGCCAGCTCTTGCCCTGTGAAGACTCCGTTGCCTTTCATTGTCTGTCCTTTTGGGCTTGGGGTAGGAGTGACCCTGTTTCCTAGAAGCTGACTTAACTCTAGAGAGGGAGAAGCCACGTTTTCTCACGGAGAGACAGCTAGACAGCTTTGTTTACGCGGCGCCTCGCCTCCCCCCTAGAAAGTGCGATTTGTCCCTGTCTCCTTGAATGACAAGACTTGGCTCCAAGTTTTGTGGATCTCTTTCCATTCTCTTCCAGATGCCAGGATGGACAGAGTAGCTGATGATGCTTATCCCGCACCACTTCCTTCGGGACATTGAGCGGATTAGCCGGAATACCTCCAGCCGGAGGTAGTGCGTCCCCTTGCCCCGCCCGCCCGTGGGAACCATCTGGTTCATCCGCGACGGCTGTGGCACGCCTGTGCCATTGTCACCTGGTTTCTGGTCCTCTATGCGGAGTTTGTGGTCACTCTTAGTCCATGCTGATTTCGTCCCGAGACTACAGCACAGCATCATCCAATGGGATTGTGTTCAACCTGCTGGCCTTCCTGGCCACGGCCTCTACTGCCGGGCCATGCTGACGGACCCCGTAGTATGTCCAGCCTCCCGGGCCCTGGCACGACCGAGCCTGCATGTCCGTCTCCAAGACCTTGGGAGTTTGGAGTGGAACTGAGGCTTGGAGTTGTGGGGACCAGGGCAAGTGGCCTCAGGACCCAATCCCCAGGGGACCCCATTGGAGCCTCAGTCAACACGTCTGGCTTGATTGATGCTCTGTGTCCATTGGCATTTGTCGACACTGCTGCGGGCGGGATCTGCCATAAGGGAGACCTGGCCTCGGCTGAAAAGGCTCGGGAGAGAAACCTGTTTCCTTGTCTCCGTGTGTGCACCCAGAGTGTTTAAGTATAAGGCTCCTGGAGGGGGCTGCCCAACCCGCGGAGCCTGAAGCCAGGTGATGCGAGCAGAAAGCATGCGGGGCCCGGCTGGGGGCAGGGGTGGTGGCACTGTTGGAAGAGGGTGCCTTGATGCGGCCAGGACTAAAGCTAGGTGGATCTGAAATTAAAGCCGTATCAATTCCAGGAACCGGCACGGAATGGCCTAGCTTTTGTTTGAGCTTTCACGTTTTCCTGGAAAGCTGGACAAGCCTGTTTAGGCCAAGCGGGAGGCTCCTCTCGGTGAGCTCTCTGGGTAAAAGTGATGCCGGTTTCCGCCCGGTGACTTAGCGCAATCACCAAACTGTGCAAAGTGGCTATTGAATGTCGTGTACCCGGCATTAAATCCTCCGTGCCTGTTCATTATCTTGTATGGGCCCAGCGAGAGCATGTGTTATTTGATGAAGACCCCTCCCTCCTTGCTTATTTGTCTCCGTATGTGGGCCGAGTGTATTTAAATCCAAGAGGGACAGGGCAGGGCTAGTGCTGTTGGCAGTCCTGACCACAGGTGCCGCTTCGTGAGCCCCAGGGAAGAGTGGCATCTCGGAGGGCCAGGGCGGGCTCCTTTCTCCTCTCTCTGGGCAGGGCCAAGCTTCCTTGAGTGTGCAGGTGGCAGATGGCTTCTGGATCCAGCCCATATGGTATAGGATGCAGCTTCCATAGCGCTTCTCAGCTCTGCTCTGAGCCCGCACCCATCCAGACAGCACCCCTTCCTGCAGGGGGACCCAGGGGAGAGTGCAGTGCCTGGGTGGGGCCCCTGGGGACTCCCATTCGTGCCCCTGTGGAGACCCTGCACAGCATCACCTGATGGAAATGCCATAGTTTTGCAGCACCTCTGCGCCTAAAGCACAGGGGGCAGGAAAGCTGCCGCCGCTGCTTGGCACACGGGAAACAGGGCTCTGCTCCGGCACCTTCATGTGCCCTGACTGTGGGGGATGCAAGAGTAACACGTTCCTTTGCTCCGCTTACGTTCTAGTCTCTGCTGGACCCCAGGCACCTGCTTGGAGCAGAGATCAAGCGCTGAGATAGAGGCGAATGGCTGAGGCAGCCCAGGGTGCTGATAGGGGGGAGGAGAGGCGGCTGCTTGGAGGTGGGGCCCACGGGTGTCCAGGCAGCCGAGGTGGACACAACCCGACCCCTGAGTTCGGCAGAGGGAGCGGCACTCACAGAGCCCTCCAGCTGCTTGTTTTGGCATGTTGGAGGAGCAGGGCGAAGGCCAGGGCCGGAGATGGAAGGGAACAGAGGGTGCTACAAAGCTGAGCCGGCAGAGCCTCATGGCAACTTTGGTTTCTATTCTCAGCACCGCGAGAAGTCATCAGAGAGAGCCTGATTTTCAGAAAGGCAGAGGGCTTCATGCTTGTTGTGATGAAGTTGAGGTTGGTGGAGGCCCAGCCAGAGGAGAGTTCAGGAGGGCACAGCAGGGGCTGACCAAAATCTATCTGTGCTGTATTATGTGGGTTTTTGTGGGTTTTTTTTTGTTTTGTTTTGTTTTTTTTTTTGGGTCACACCGGCGGTGCACAGGAGTTACTCCTAGCTCTTGCACTCAGGAAGTACTTCTGGCAGTGCTTTCGAGAGACCATATGGGATACCAGGGGATTAGACAGGCTGGCCGCTGCAAGCCAAAAGCCTACCTGCTGGACTCCAGCCCCAATTTTGCGTGTTTGAGGTTTTTTTTTGTCACCCCCCCTGGTTATTTGGGCCACACCCACAGGTGCTCAGGCTTTTCAGCCCAGTGCTCAGGAGTCAGTCCCAGCAGTGCTCCGGGGTTGTGGGGTGCCAGGGGCTGAACACAGGACTCCCACGTGCAAAGCAAGCAGTCCCTATGCTCTCTAGACCTAGAGTATATTTAGTGCTAATTCTCAGGGCCGGCTGAACCATAGAACCCTCTGGGAGCTTCTAAAAGTGGTAACGCCCAGGCTCATGCCCAGAGACTTCTGTAACTGGTCCAGGCAAGGCGCGCTGGAGGCTAGGAGACTTTAGAGACCCCAGGTGCCACCCCATCCACCAGGGGTGAGAGGATGGCGCAGAGGCTGATGGCTCAGACCCTCCCTGAGGCGACCCATGTATCCTGAGAACTTGTTGCCCCAGTGGCCTTTATTAAGAAGTAAACCTCAGTAGAACAGGCTTTGGAAGCCGGGACTGCTTCCAGTACAGACACACTGGAGCAGAGGCCTGTTGGGCGTAGAGAACCTGGGGCCGCGTCACAGTCAGGCAGAGTGTGGTGGTCTTTGGAGTTTAGACGAGCCCAACCTTGCAGGGAAGGATGCAGGGCCGGCGGTGCCTACTAGGGGCAGAAGCCTCAGTGTTGGCATTCGTGGGGGTGTTGCGCAGCTGCAGGGGCGGGGAGCCCCTGGGGCACCCGGGATTTCTGGGGGGGCAGAGGTGGGGCCCCCTCTCCCGTGACGCCCCAGATCCTCATTAGCACTGCAGGGGAGCCTGTTTTTAGAAAGCATCTCACGGGGGCTCCAGGGAGTTTCCTCACAGGATTATAACATTCGTATCAGCGTACCCATTTTCAGAGAAACTTCCATCATAGGTTTATAAAGCAGTGTCTAACAATTATGCAGTGTGTGTTCCTTCCATTTCTTAGTATCACTCCTTAGAATTAAAAAAATATCTTTCTCCAAGCAGTTATTGTACTGTTTAGCTTTGAAGCCCTGTACCCCAACATATCATCAGAACCACTGCAGGCGACACAGCTTTCTGGACTGTGTCTCAGCCCTGCACTCCCAACTCAGCAGCAAATGGTACGTGCGCCGAGCCTAGGCAGCAAAGGGCAGGGCCTGGCTCAAGGTGTTGACAGCCCCCTGGAGTGACACCCTCTGGGGAGAGAAGGGAAGGAAAGGGTCAGGCCCGTGTGACTGGTGCCGGGCCTGAGCAGCCCACACAGGGTCAGGAGCACAGACTGGCCGTGGTTTGTGTCAGCCTTCTGTACCCTCTGCAGAGTGGACAGTCTTCAAGGACCTTGAGTCCCTAAAACATTCAAGGGACTTCCAGGGGCCCGAGGCCACCCCTTGAAGGTGGTCTGGGCCCAGGCCCGTTCCTTGCTGGTGCTTCCTTTGCTCTTTTCCCTCTCACCTTTCTTCTCTGGAGGGGAATGGGACCCCCAAAAGGTGTTCTGGGGGCCTTAGAGCCACTCCTGGTGACACAGCCAGCTAGGCCAGCGTTCAGTGCCAGGACCTGATGATGCAAGCAGGCAGTGGTGCGCAGGAAAGGACCGGGTGCCTCTCCGGGGGGCGCGCCGCGATGATGCTTTACGTGCCCGTGCTGACCTAGGCGCCGCGAGCCAGGCATTTCCCCAGCGGTCTCTTTCTGAGCGTTACGTGGGAGTGCGGCATGGTGCGGGCGCTGTGCCTCACGGTCACGCCGGGGTCCAAGCCAGGCTTCCACATGTGGCTGGGCCCCAGCTCTTTTGAGCCATATCCCCCAACCCAAAACTTTATTTTAGTCACTCCTCACATGCCCTATCTGATAAATATCTAAGTTGTCTCTGGACAGGGCTTAAGGTCTAGAATGTGCTTGCATGGGTCTGAATCCCATGTGGAACTCATTAGGGACCTGACCTTAGGAAGTTGTCTCTTTGCTTCCCCATTTATACAGTTACCTCATCTGTAAAGTGAGGGAACTCTACCCCGCTGAGCCTATCGTCAGAATCAACTGACAGAGACCAGCCAAGCACTTGGAGCTGTGCCTAGGTGTAAGCACTTAATAAATGTCTATTGCATCATCGTTATTCAGCCTGGGTTTATTGACTGCATGGACCTCGCCAAGCCCTGGGCAGTTCAAGGTGTGCTACAAGTTGAAGACTGGCCCCGGGAATTTAGAGGACAGAGCCATGTTGTAATTAGGTAAGAGGTGTTGGAGGACTAGTAGCTGTGAAGCACAAGCCTATAATGGCTCTGTCTTCGGTGTGGCCTGAGGTCTCAGGAAGAAGACAGAAGAGGTGGCCTATGGTTTGGGTGGTTTGAATACAGTGACAGCAGTAGAACATGGTGTTGGTGTCCCACAGGAGGTGAGGTGGTGGGGGAGAAAGAAGAGAAGGTAATATAGTTTTCTATCCCAGAAGATTGAGTGTAGTGAGAGGGTTTAGCGCATGTCTTTGCTTGTGTGTGTGTGTGTGTGTGTGTGTGTGAGAGAGAGAGAGAGAGAGAGAGAGAGAGAGAGAGAGAGATTTGGGAGTTGAGTTTGGTAGATTTTATGTTCTGGCACGATCATAGACCCCTGACCAACTCCCAAAGAGGTGGCATTCATTGCCACTTAGGGATGAAGATGTCCGGGAGAGAGGAGTGAGCAGGAGGAAGACTGTTGGAGCCTGTGCCTAAGGCAGAGAGAGGGTGAGCGGCGGGGCCAGAGCAAAAGGCCCTGGGGATCAGAGCAGCTCCTCCAGGACAGGGAGGAGGAGACTTGTGGTGCCCATGGTGCCCCGTTCCAGCATCTGTGTTTCCAAAGTTTCTTGTACACTTGCAGTCAGTCTTTAGGGGTTGAGTTCCCAGATGCGGAGGGGGCTGCGTGCCAGAGAATGCAGAGTGGAGAAGAGGCGAGGAAGGCCGAGGCACGTGACTTCTAGAGGCTTTGCGTGAGGGCTGGACTGCCAGAACTTGGAAATGCTCTTGGGAGTAGTGTGAGCTCCCAAGGGTCAAACAGACTGGGACCCCTGTCCTCCACGATGGTGGGTTCCCCCATGGTTCCAAGGAGCTGAGGAACCGAAGAAGGGATACCTGGCAGCCCATTGTTTCCCAGAACAGTCTTGAAGTGGAAGTGAAGATGTAGCGAGCTAGGCTGGTAGCTGAGGGGAGCTGTCGATGACGCCTTGTACTTCCTCTTCCCCCACACTGGAGCAGATTTCTCTCCAGGGGGAAGTATATTTTAGTGTTAAGTGTCTCTTTTGGGTGAAGTGGTGGTGCTCAGGGCTGATTCTGTGCTCAGGGATCACTCCTCAGCAGGGCTGGAGGACCACACGTGGTATGGGGCGGGGCTTGCGGGGATTGTCCATACGAGAGGCGAAGCACAGCCCCTACCCTGCCACTCCTCTCTCCACCTGCCCCATCTCTTTATCTGTTCACCGCTAATTGTGGTTTCTGTAGCGTTTCACTCAGTTGCAGTGGAGTTGATGTTCATGGATTCGACTGAAGAATTTGCTTTTTACTCACCCGAGTCTGTACGGTCTGAAGCCAAAGCAGCTCCACACTTACAGTTCTGCTCCTCCGTTAGCATCCCTTGTTGTCCCTAAGCGACCATGCACTTTCCATTGTTTACCCTTACAGCCCACCTACCCATGTTGTTTGCTTTTTAAATTTTCACTTTAGGCCTTTCTGGCATCTGACTGAATTTTGCGGAACCAAATATTTTCTCTATTTCTCTAACCTTTAGAAAAACAAACACTTCAGGCAATTTCCTTACCCTGTGAATGAATGTGTGTATGTATGTATGTATGTATGTATGTATGTGTATGTATGTATGTATATGTATGTATGTGTGTGTATGTATGTATGTATGTATATGTATGTATATATGTATGTATGTATGTATGCCAGGCCACACACAGTCTTGTTTGGGGCTACTCCCAGTGGTGCTTGGGGACCTGTGTGGCACCAGGGGTCAAATCAGGCCTCCCTCATGGGAACCACGTTCTCCAGCCCTGTGGCGTTCTGCGCAGGAGCACGACGGCGTCCTGGTGCACCCCTCAGCTACACAAAGCTGGCTTTGTCCTCTCAGCTTCGTTCCCTCCACCCCAGGGTCAGTGTCCCCTGAGTGGGTCTGGTCTTCAGCTTCTTGGTACCCACAGTGCCAGGGTGATCCATGCTTTAAGATTGACTTCTTGAAGGTCAGAACCATAGCACAGCGGGTTGGACACTTGTCTTACACATAGCCAACCTGGTGATCTCCCAAGCTCACTTTATACTTAGGAGTAATTCCTGAGCATAAAGCCAGGAGTCACTCTGAGCACCTCAGTGTGGCCCAAAAGCAAGCCCCTCAAGATTGTCTTTGGGGATCTCATCATCCCACCCTATGAGTGAGCCCGGGCTTAGTGAGCACTTAGGTCTCCGGCCGCCTGCCCCCTAAGCCTTCAGCCCATCACCCCAGACTCACCCGCGGGGAAGCTAGTGTTGGCCTGTGTGACAGCCCACTCAGGATGCCCATCCCCAGAGCCAGGAGGCCAGAGAGGCGGAGAGAGGAGACCTGAGGAGTAGGGCGCCGGGAGGAGAGAACCGAGGGCTCTCTGAGACTGACAATCTTTCCAGAGTCTCTGGGTGGTTGGATTTGCTCTGGCTCCACCCACATCTCCTAGTTAACCCCTCAAACCCTGTGCCAGGCGGCTCCCCTGTAGGCGCCCCTCCTGCCTCTGCCCACCCTTGGAGCCCACACCTCCTCTGCGGCGGGAGTCCTCGGGCCTCCCCTGCCACTGTCCTCCCATCAGCTTCTGGAGGCCTGCGCCCGGCACCCCGCTCCGCTCCACAGCACCAGCTTTGAGGAGAGTTTGTTGATTGTCTTTTCTCCATAGCTGGAATCTCTGTCCCCGTGAGTCATTTCTCAGCAAAAGACAAAACCACAGCTCCCTGGCATGCTCGTCTCTGAATGCTTTTCTCCTTCTGTTGCTTTTCCCCTCCCAGAATTACACCTTTATAGGAAAGATCCTGACCAGTCCAGTGAGTGCTGCTGCTTGGTCAGCTGCCTGCCAGCCCGCTGCGTGTCCTCGGTGACAGCCAGCATGGCCCCTTCGCTGAGAGTGGCAGCAGGCATGGCCTGTCAGGAGACTCACGTGGAATGTGAAGGAGCACGTGCACAGGGCTAGCAGCAGCAATGGGGAACCTGGTCCGGGTCCGAAAGCCTCTGCAGTCACCCGCTGCAGTGGGCTAAGGCTTGTCTCAGTTTAGATGCACAGTGGGGTGTGGGTCCTGATGCTAAAGCCGCTGGCGTGGGCCTCGTGCTCCTTTGTCCTGCGGATTGATGATCCGTGTGTGGCCTCACAGATGCCCGATTCTCATAATGACAGCCCACACTGTTTTGTTCCTGGAATGTGGTTACGGGCATGTGATGGGTGTCGGAGGGTGCTGCTTACAAGGATAATTCAGGGGCCGGTGAAAGTGCAGCGGGTGGGTGCTCACCTTGCACATAGCTCACCCTGGTTCAATCCCTGCATCCCAGAGCGGTCCCCTGAGCATCTCCAGGAGAATCCCTGAGCACAGAGTCAAGAGGAAGCCTTGGGCACTATCAAGTGTTCCCCACCAACATTTAAGAATTCAGGGCTGGGCCGGGGCGATAGCCCAGCGGGTAGAACGTTGCCTTGCATGCAGCCGGCCTGTGCCAGCCCAGGTTCAATCCCCAGCATCCCATATGGTCCCCGAGCACCGCCAGGGAGTAATTCCTGAGTGCAGAGCCAGGAGAAACCCCTGAGCATTGCTGGGTGTGACCTAAAAGAAAAAAAAAATTCAGGGCAGGGGCTGGAGTGACAGCACAGCGGGGAGGGCGTTTACCTTGCACAAGGTGACCCAGGTTCGATCCCGGCATCCCATATGGTCCCCCTGAGCACCACCAGGAGTAATTCCTGAGTGCAGAGCCAGGAGTAACCCCTGAATATCACCAGGTATGAACCAAAAACAAAAGGAATGCAGGGGGCGGGGCGATAGCCCGCAAGGTGATTGCCTTGCAGCGGCCGGCCCATGCCGACCCGGGTTCGATCACCGGCATCCCATATAGTCCCGAGCACCGCCAGGGAGTAATTCCTGAGTGCAGAGCCAGGGTAACCCCTGAGCATCACCAGGTATGAACCAAAACAAAAAAAGGAATGCAGGGCTACTGTTACAGGAGCCCTGGGCTGCTCTGCCGGCTGCAGCATCCACAGCTCTAGCCCACCACTGGTCACCGTCGCTGGGGTCTGGTGAGGTTCTGCTGCCGCATAGCTTCCTTACTCAGGGTACAGGGGGCCCATGCAGTGCCCAGGGCCAGCTCAGCTAGAGTCAGTGCCTGATCGTGGTATCCGGATCCCTTCCTCGAGCAGCTGAGCCTGGTGGTGTCATGTGACCCTGATGGAGTCGGCCTGTGCTGTCCTGCCGCGCTGTGACCTTGCCTCTGAGCAGCCAGTTCTTGTTTGTGTTGGGGCTCCAGGCTGCCTCCCGTTCCCTTCTTGAGTCCTGCTTGCTTTCTCTCCTCCCACCACCTCTTGGCTGGACACCGGCCGAGCTTCTGTCCCTGGACTCGGCACTGGGCCAAGCAGGCTCAGTCACAGAGTGACACGCTCTGATACTGTCAGCCTGCCAACAAACCTTTTCTTAAAGGCAGGTGTCTGCGGACCAGAGCAGTAGTACTGTGGGCAGGGCGCTTTGCGCATGTGGCCAGCCGCATTTGAACCCTAGACTCACATGGTTCCCCAAGCCTGCCAGCAGTAAGTGCTGACCACCCCATGTGGCCGAAACAAAAACAAATATTAAAATGCAGATGTTTGGAAGCAGGGACGGGGGCACAAAAAGGACAGGCCTGTGGAGCGGGGGTGGTGGCTATGAGAGAGTCCCAGGCGCGTGCCGCCAGCAGGTGCAGGGCCAGTAGCCCTTCCCCCCCTTGCTGTGAGTTGCAGGCGGCAGATTACTGCTGCAGGAGAAACAGTCCTGGTGGTAAGTGGTCAGCCCTGTGGTCCCTGATCAGAGGTGCTGACCTCTAGCAAGAGAAGCCTTCGCCTCCTGACCCCTCTCTCCTGCCACACCCCCTGTTGACACCGCCCTCCACTCTGTGTTGGAGCTCTGCGTCCGCCCTCCCCTTCTCCTGGCCCTCATCCTCGTTCCTTCCCGGGCCACCTCCTGGAGCCCAGCCCTCGGCCTGGAATATTCTGCCCTACTGAGGCTAGCCCAGGCCCCTTCCCAGGCCCCTCAGCTCTCCGAGTGCCCTGGTCAGTTCGCTGCTGCTCGGTGCTAAACACAGCCATCTTCTAGAATTGCTGTGGACTTCCAAAATCCAGGTCCGGCTGCAGCCAGGCATGGGGTCCTGGCTGATGGTAGTGAGCACAAAAGCCCACCGAGCACCATGTAGGAGAGTGAGGCCCTGCCAAGAGGCCCTGCTCGGCCTGCGCCTGGCGGGTTCCTTCCAGTGGGCACTCAGCCTGCCTGCCTCTGGCCCCACCGACACAAAGCATGTGGACAGCTGCCACCGTGCTGCCAGGTTCCAGGCATCCTGAAAGGAGGAAGAAGACCAGAACAAGTTGAATGACTAGGACAGTGGCTCAGGGAGCAAAATCCAATCCTTTGTAGCAATAGTTCTGATTATAACAAAATAAAACCAAAAAAAAAAAACCTTATTCCAGTTGAAATAACTCATGAAAATTTAGGTCTGCAGATTTTGATCTGGGAAGACTGGACAGTACCCACCAGTGAAAACTTGCAAAGGCTGAAACAGTGGGGACTGTGGGTGTGTGTGCATTCGTGGCGGTACTCGGGCTCCGTGCTGGCGGCCGCTCCGCTGGTACCCAGGGAGTGTAGTATCAGGGCTGGAGCCCAGGCCTCCTGAAGCAAAGCATGTGCAGTAGCCTTCAGGCCCTCTCCCCCCTCCTCTTAGTGGGCCCCCGAATAGAGGCACATATCCTGTTTCCACAGGGATGCACATAAGGAAGGTCGGGCTCAGGGAGACAAGGTCAGTGAAACGAAAGCACAATCCTCAGGGACAGCCTAAGTGCTCATCATAGAACATTCACTGTGGCTCCCAGACACTTTGTCAGTGAATATTTTTCAGTGTTGGTGTAGGTCTGAACACAGCGCCCACGTGGTAGTGGTGAAAATGTCCTGTCTGTGAGTAGTCATGCTTCCAAATGACCATCTCCACTGTGGAATGTCAGAACTGAGAACCCGTGGTCCGATCCTGACACCTTTCCTCTTACAGGAGCTGTGCCCAAAGGAAATGCCACGAAAGAATTCATCGAGAGTTTACAGCTGAAGCGGGGCAGGTGGTGTACAAGTGTCCCAAGTGCTGCAAGCATCGAAGCCCGATTGAGCCCACCACTGCAATGTACCTGTGCGCCCACACGTCACACAGCCACACTGTCAAGCATTCACACTCCCTCACACACTTACACGGTCACAGAGACAATCTCTCCCAACATTCACACTCATACTGAAACACAGCCACTCACCTAGTCACACACTCATATACACAAGTCACATTAACACAGTCACACTCATACATACTCCGCACACTCTCGCTCCTATTCTTACACTTTCTCACACACACTCAACTGTCACACATATAACACATACAGTCACTATCACTCTAATACAGTCCACGCACATGCTCACCGTACAACACATTCTCTACATACACACTAACACTGTATACACACTGAACTAACATCTGCTTTCCTCAGAACTGGCGAATGTCTCCTATCATGAGCCCAATGGCCCACTTAGTGTTACAGTGTGTGGCTTTCAGTTAACACGAGTGTGTGGCTTGAGCTCAGGACCCAGGTGCCAACACTCAGCTTTGCAGCCCCTGCCCCTCGGCCCTGTATGACCCTTCTGGCCCAACCTTTATCAGCTTAGTCCTTGAGTGTGAGGAAATTCCTGCTCTTCCTCCCTCCTAGCTTTGTTCCTCAGTGAAGGACACGCATGCGCCAAGGCTTGAGGAAAGTCTCTGTCTCTGTCCTTGCTGCCTCACTTCAGAGGTGGGTTCTAGTCACTTACATGTGAGAGAAATGAGGGGGACTGTGGTTGAATGAAGATTTTCCTCTGAAGAGAACTTCTAGAGGTTCAAGCAGATACAAACTTCACCCCAATAAGCCAATTCCCTCCTGTGGTGACTTTTCCATCTTGGATTTGTTTTTTTGTTGTTGTTGTTTTGAGTTTTCTCAACCAGACCAAAAACCACACCTCACCATAAGTGCTTTAAATGCTAAGTGATGAGTGCTGGAGAGACTAGCTCAGTGGGTAGGGCACTTATGTACGCGGCTGATGCAGGTTCAATCCCGGCATCCCACAAGGTCCCTGAGCACCATCAGACATCTCCTTCCTCCCCAAGCTCTCCACAGCCTCCGCTGCTAGCATTTTCCTCCCTCACTTCTTTACCCCATCTGAGGAGGGACTCGAGTAAACAGATCAGCTGGAGCAAAATAGGCTGCTGACTCCACTGAACTGGAGGGAGGATGCCTGTTCCTGCTTCCCGGAAATGTGTGCTGACAGCTGCTGCTCCCCATGGCTCACGGTGGCCCCGACTATCTGAGGCCAAAGTGCTTTGTTTGGGGTTTTTTTGTTTTGGCTCTTTTTTTTTTTTGTTTTGTTTTATTTTTTGGTTTTGGGGGTTTGGGGCCCACCTGATTGTGCTCAGGACTTAGTCCTGGCTCTATACTCAGGGATCACTTCTGACAGTTTCAGGAGACCATACTGATTGGGTCTCCTGAACCAATATTGATTGGGTGGCAGGGTTGAACCTGGGTCGGCTATGTACAAGACAAGGTGCCCGATCCACTGTGCTATTGCTCTGACCCTGTAGATGCACACTTGGACAAAAAGTTGAGCTGAAAGCCTAACCATCTGGATAGGGAAAATTGATGTAAACGAAAGAAAGAAAGAAAAAAGTTGATGTCAGGCAAAATGCGGTTTCTGTCCCCAGCACTGCATTA
>JAJIBD010035922.1:0-12438 GCA_021461705.1 Cryptotis parvus
AGAGAGAGAGAGAGAAGAGATAAAGAAGAACTTGCCATAGAAGGCAGACTAGAAGGAGGGAGGGAAGTGGGGACATTGGGTGGTGGGAAATGGGCACTGGTGAGGGATGGGGTGCTGGAACACTGTATGGCGGAACCAAAGCAGAACATCTTTGTAAGTGTATATCACATAGCGAGTGTAATAAAATATTAAAAAGAATCTTTTCACTGAAATAACTAAACTATTTCACACAATGGATAACAAGACTCATTAACCCATGCCTTTTTTTCTATAATAATACATTTCTGATCACAGAATTTTATGTTGTATATTACAATATTGTATATTCTGATCACACAATTCCATAAGAATTGTAGATGAAAAGCAAAAAAATATGGTGTTTGGGATTGTTAATTTCCTCAATTACACAAACTATCTGGAGTTAAATGAAAATCAGGACCTACTAGATCTATTTCTGCAGCTGGAAAAGGCGCATAATTTGGCTTTATTAATATCCTAATCTATAAAATGGTAATATTAACATATGCCTCGCCTGCTTGAAAAATGAAAATAAATGGGTTATATTTTGAAAATTATATAGAGGTTTACAAAAGTGAAGATAACTTTGAGCACTACAGTGCTCTCTAAAGTTTAAAACAGAATGCAACCAATGTTTACAAGCAACATTCAATGATTTTTTTTCTAAAAAAATAAAAACAATTCTTGGGGCTGGAGCAGAGAGTAGGACTTTTTTGTCTTGCATGCAGTTGACCTGGATTTGAGCCTGGCATCAATATGGTTCCCAAGCACTGCCAGGAGTAATTCCTGAGTGTAGAGCCAGGGAGTAACCCCCTGAGCATTGTCAGGTGTGATCCAAAGAGCAAAAAAAAAAAAAATCATTCTTAATACACACACACACACACACACACACACACACACACTATATACATGTCTTGATGAGATACAGAAAGTCGATAAAAACTAATTTTTCCTTCCAGAAACTTCATGAAGTTATGGCAGACTGAATAAAATGAGGAATTTTGTTTATAATTTTCTTTTCAATTTGTCAAACAAGAGCTGGAACAGTGAACTTGGGAGTTCAGAGAATTAAATCTTCTCATTCCTTGGGTTTAAACTCATGGTGCAAAACAAAAGTAGAAGACTCCTATCAATAGCAATGCCAGGCTATCAACGTGATGCTGCAGAAAGGAATTCCACTGCTTTTCTCAAGGAACAGCAAAGTAGCAAATCACCGGGATGACTGAAAACGGAATCCCAGAGCTTAAGGCACGTCCTACTTCTGAGACCAATGCATGCTGCACTCAAGGAGACATGGAGGAGATTCATGTTTCCTTGGACACAAGGTAGGTGGAAGAAACACTAGCAGACATTGGTTCTAGACAGAAAACACAAATGGCCAGAAGTACTGACCTAGACAGTAAGTTTTCAGGGAACAGCAGAACCAGTGTGAAGGTGAATATGCCGTTGAGAGTGCTGGAAGACCATAAGGCAGAGGGGGGTGTCTCACCCCAATTGAGGACCTGGACCGGCCTATCCCTAATTCTTAGGACTTATACTGTCCTCATCAATTGCACTGACAACAGACTGCAAGCTTTCAGGCCAGGAACTCTAATGAGGAGATTTTGGCAGCATAAAACAAACTTAAACCAAACTCCCCTGTTTGTCTACACCAGGATGGCAGCAGCTGGACACCGCTCTCTGCTTTTGCTACCCTGCTGACATAGCAACCGCATATACAAGACTTGATACCTGTTGGGGGGTGGGGTGTGGGGTAAGGGAGATTAAAATCAGGTAAATCCATAAGGCTTCATGCTGAAAAAAAGTAAATTCAATCCTCCTAACTTGCTGATCCAGAGAGTGAAAGCCAAGGGTGGAGGAATACGAGAACATAGCTGACAGAAAAAATACAACATATGGCAACTTGGGACTGTAATGACACATGACTTCACAAGGAGAGAACAATTCTCTAGGATCCAAACCCAAAGACATAAAAGATTATATCTCCCTACAAGATAAAAATTTTAAATTGCCAAAATAAATGAAGGGAAAGGGATAGAATATTCACAAAAGCAAATCAGGGCCAGAATGACAGTGCAGCCGGAGGTGGTTTGCCTTGCATGTGGCTCACCTGGTTTCAATCCCTGGGACTCTGTATACTTCATTGAGCCCGTAAGAGGATCCCTGGGTGCAGAGGCCAAAATTAATCCCCGAGTACTGCCGGGTATGGTCCAAAACCAAAAGAAAATTAAGAAAGGCAAGTCAAAATGCAAAGAAAATAATAATGAGCTAAAAACATTCTTAATGAGAAATAAAATGATCAACTATCATTCAGAAACTCAAGTGCTTAGTAAGGAAATGTCAGTAATTCATAATGAAAAAAACCTATAAATAAGGTGAGTGTGGAAGAAAGCTATAGAAATAAAAATACACCAAATGGAAGATGAAATCAATAAACTCCAAGCCATTAATACAAAAATAATTCACATGTAAGAAAATTTTGATATAATAAAAAATAAATGCCACCAGCCTTTGATAGAAAATATAATAAGGCTATGGATCTCCCCCAAAGAAGAAGAGAGAAAGGGAACAGAATTTATTTAAAGAAATAGCAAAAGTTTACAAAATTTGAGGAAATAAGTAACTAAAGAAGTGCATGAAAACTTCCAGCACACCTCGCTGCCTTAATTCAAATATACCTGCACTACTCTATGAGCCATCAAGAGCACAAGGCAAAGAAAAAAACATTAAAAGGTGACTGGTGGAAGTCCCCTGCTCACTGGAAGCTTCTCATAGTATATTCCTATCAGGCTTTCACCAGATTTCTCAGTAGAAATTCTTCAGCAGATGTTCCTAAACTTATTTAGCCTACCACATCCTTTTCAGGGGAAAAAAATCACTCAACACTCCAGGAACATCTATTTCCTCTATGTGAACAAACAAAAAGATTCCTCAGATGTACAGGAGGGTATTACAGCCCCTGCATTGTTCCAGCACCTCATGGGAGCAATATCACCTACTTTGGAAAGCTGTGCACCAGAGACGAGGAGAGAGTGAGGAATGATATACTCAAAATACTCAATGATAAAATCTACCTGTAGTACTATATCCTAAATCATTCTATTTCAAATATCAGGGGACAACAAAGGCTTTGCTAGGCAAACAAAAGATGAAATTTGTCAACACCATCTGTCCCCTTCAAAAACTCTTTAAGAACGATCTCACACAAAAATTTACAAAGAAAAAGTTCACAAAATAGCAAAAATTAGGAAATAGTAGAACCAGAAAGCTAAAGACAAAAAGACAGTTGTAAGAAGCCCTCATGCATCAATAATCAACCTTATAATAAACTGAACTCACCCATCAAAATGGAATGATATAGCCAAGTAATTTTAAAAAAATAAAAACACAACTCTATGATGGTATTTATAAAAAAATATCTTGAGGCTATAAAGACAAAAATTTAAATTAAGAAATAGAACCAAAACTACAAGCCAATAGAAAAGTTATAAATGAAGTAACCACTATACTCATCAGAAAAAAAAAGTAACCCATCAAAAAGATATTGAGTCAAACATTGATATTATAACAGGCTCAAAACAATAGGAAGACAATACTATCATCCTTATGCACCCAATATAACAGCACCAAAATATAGAAAACCAGTATTAACAAGCAGACATTAATAGCAACTCAATATAACATTGACATTGACACCCCACATAGCAATGTATGTATCATTCAGGCAAAAAATCACCAAGGGAAAAACTCCATTAGATGCCAAAGTAGATAAGATGGATTTAATTAATATTTATACAGCATTCTACATACAAGTCCTTTTCAAACGCTCATGAAGCATTCTCATATATAAAAATCCAAATCATATTAAAAATCCTTTTGGCATGAAATTAGAAATCAACAAAAGAAGAAATGGAAGTCACAAAATTTTGGAAAATAAGTGACATACTACTAAATAATTAATAGGTCAATGAGGAAATCAAAAAGTGAAATAGAAAATATCTGGTAAAAATAAAGGCATGGGATTTTTTTCAGTTTTTTTTTCAGACTTTTCATTTGTCTATGTAAAATGTCATGTGATCCTAAAATAAAGATCATTTCATTTATTTTCCAATTGTGAAATTATTTTATAATTAATTTATAGACCCAAAAAGTAATAGACCTATTATTTTCTATTTCTTGCATGATTGCTGTTGCAAGGCGTTCCTAATACAGTGTTGCATAGGAATGGAGACAGTAGATACACTTGACTTGTACTAATCTCAGTGTGGATATTTACTGTTTTTCAGCATTACAAACAGTATTTGCTGTGAGATTGAGGTCGATTCTCTTCACTGCTATTTTGTTGAGGTATGTTATCATGAATGTATGTTGTATCTTGTCCAAGGGTTTCATCTGCTTCAGTTGACATGATCATATTATTTTATCTTTACTTTTAAAAAATTTCTAAATTATGTTAATTAATTTGCATGTGTTGAACCATCCTCCCATCCCTGCGATGAATCTCACTTATGCAGGTTGTATTTTTTTTTTTTTGGTATGTTGTAGGATTCAGTTAGCTAAGGTTTTGTTAATGATTTCTGCACCAATATTTATCAGGGAGGCTGGAATTCTACATACAATAAACAAATGTGGGTAGCTTGAAAGTCAATATAAAATATTGGTCACATTCTTATACACAACTAAAGAAACAGAAGAGAAACACCAACAGATGCCCAACAGGCACATGTAAAATTCTCACCATCACTTACTTGTAGGGAAATTCAAGTAAGACAACATAGAGATCCCATCTCACATCAGTGAGAATGGCACATATCAAAAATAACAGGAACAATGCATGCTGGTCAGGATGTATTATGAAAAGAACTATTATTCACTTAGGTAGATGCTGCTTGGTTGAACTCATATGGCAAGAAGTATGGAGGGCTCTCAGTAAACTTAATGTTGAGCTACATTATGACCCCCAGAAAATCCATATTTGGGTATCTACATGCAAGACATAAAAAGAATCATCCGGGAAGACATATATGAACCATTATTCATTGCAGGCACTCAGAACAATAGCTGATTTGTAATCAACCTAGATGTACAACAGTAGTTCATTGAATAATGAAGATTTGGCATATAAAACAATGGAATAATATGCAACTGTAAGAAATGATGACACCATGCAACTTGTTGGAACACAGACAGTACTGGAAGATATGTTAAATGAGGTAAGTCAGAAGAAGAACGAACACATATTAATATCACTTGTATGTTATATTTAGAGTAACTGTATGAAGAAATGCCCTGGTTTAAAGAGAGGATTACTGAAGGACCTCGGCCCCAGATTATAGTGATGAGAAGAGAAATAGAAAGTGTCTGGAGGATGAGATAGATGAGAAACAATGGTAACAGGGATCAAGTGGATTCAGGTGATTTAAGGAATGGTAGAGCTAAATATCCAAGCCACAGACTCAACAATACTGAAACCATAAAGCCAAATCTTCAATAATCAAACTTCAAAGACACCTTCATGATGGCAGGCTGTGACTAGCCCGGGAGTAGCAGAGAGAACATGGGGACAGTGGCTGAGGTAAGTTGAGACTAATTGGGGGATCAATAATGGAACACTGTATGTAAAAAAACCAGCTACGTTCCTCCAACACTAGAAATTGAGCTCCTTTTTTAAAAATTTTTTATTTTTACAATTACAAAGATATACACTTAAAAAGTTCATATTTGGGTTTCGGTCATACAGTGTTCCAGCACCCATCCCTCCACCAGTGCCCAACTCCCACCACCAACGTCCCCGGCTCCCTCCCCCTCCCCCAGCCCTCCTCCATGGCAGGTTCTTTATTTCTTTCCCTTTTCTCTCTCTTTCTCTTTTCCTTCCCTTCCAGACTATGGATTACAGAACATACATTAAAGGGTTGTCATGTGTATCCTTTTTGCCTCTATTTAATGCCCAGTTCTAGGTTGTCATTTAGTACCCTTGATAATTGTTAGCACACTGTTCCATTCTCTGTCCTACCCAGCCTCTGTCTCCCCACACGTTTGTGATAATTTCCACCTTTGACAAGACCTCCTGATATATGTTTCACTTGACCTTAGATATTGGTATCATAATATGTACATATATATTTATGTTACGCAAATAAATGCAGTCATTCTGTATCTGTCTCTCTCCTTCTGGCTAATTTCACTCAACATAATCTTCTCCATGTCCATCCATTTATAGACAAATTTTATAACTTCATTTTTCCTAACTAGAATCTGCATAGTAATCCATTGTGTAGATGTACCAAAGCTTCTTTATCCAGTCATCGATTTTTGGGCACTCTGGTTGCTTCCAGATTCTGGCTATTGTGAATAATGCTGCTATGAACATAAAAGTAGGGATGGTGTTTCCGCTGCGTATTTTTGGTTTCCCAGAGTAGATTCCCAGGAGTGGTATGGCTGGGTCAAATGGGAGTTCAATTTCTAGTCTTTGGAGGAATGTCCATATTGTTTTCCAGAAAGGCTGTACCAGCCGGCATTCCCACCAACAATGGATGAGTGTCCCCTTTTCCCCACATCCACGCCAGCACTTGTTGTTCTTGCCTTTTGAGTATGTGCCAGTCTCTGTGGTATAAAGTGGTATCTCATTGTTGTTTTGATTTGCATCTCTCTGATGATTAGTGATGATGAGCATTTTTTCATGTGCCTTTTGGCCATTCGAATTTCTTCCTTGCCAAAGTTTCTGTTCATCTCTTCTCCCCATTTTTTGATGGGGTTGTTTGTTTTCTTCTTGTAAAAGTTCTACCAGTGCCTGATATATCCTGGATATTAACCCCTTATCAGATGGGTATTGGGTGAATATTCTTTCCCATTCTGTGGACTGCCTTTGTATCTTAGTCACTGTTTCTTTTGAGGTGCAGAAGCTTTTTAGTTTCATGTAGTCCCATATGTTTATCTTTTCTTCTAGTTGCTTTGTTAGTGATGTTTCACTTTTGAAGATGCCTTTAGCGTCAATGTCGTGGAAGGTTTTTCCTATATTTTCTTCAATGTACTTTATGGATTCAAGTCTGATATTGAGATCTTTAATCCATATTGATGTGATTTTTGTGCATGGTGTTAGACACAGGTCCAAATTCATTTTTTTACATCTCGCTGCCCAGTTTTCCCAACACCACTTGTTAAAGAGGCTTTCCTTACTCCATTTTAGACTCTTTGCACCTTTATCAAAGATTAAATGATCATGTGTTTGAGGTTGGGTGTCAGGATACTCAATTCTATTCCATAGGTCCACAGGTCTGTTTTTATTCCAATACCATTCTGTTTTAATTACTACTGCCTTGTAGTAATGTTTGAAGTTGGGAAAGGTGATGCCTCCCATCTTCTTTTTCCCGAGGATTGCTTTAGCCATCCTTGGGGGTTTATTGTTCCATAAAAATTTGAGAGAGTGTTTGGTCAATTTCTTTGACGAAAGTCATGGGTATCCTTACAGGGACTGCATTGAATCTGTACAGAGCTCTAGGGAGTATTACCATTTTGACAATGTTGATTCTCCCCATCCATGAGCAGGGAATGTGTTTCCATTTCCTTGTGTCCTCTTTTATCTTTTGGAGCAGTGTCTTGTAGTTTTCTTTGTACAGGTCCTTTACACACTTGGGTACGTTGATTCCTAGGTATTTGATTTTCTGTGGCACAATTGTGAATGGAATAGTTTCCTTAATATCCCTTTCTTCTCTTTCGTTATTTGTATATAGGAAAGCCACTGACTTTTGGGTGTTGATTTTGTATCCTGCCACACTACTATATCTGTCTTATGTTTCTAGGAGACTTTTGGTAGAGAGTTTAGGGTTCTCTAGGTATAAAATCATATCATCTGCAAATAATGATAGCTTGACTTCTTCCTTGCCTATCTGGGTCCTTGTTGTCTTTTCTTCTCTGATTGCTATGGCAAGTACTTCCAGTACTATATTGAATAAAAGAGGTGAGAGTGGGCAACCTTGTCTTGTCCCTGATCTCAGGGGGAAGGCTTTCAACTTTTCCCCATTTAGAATGATGCTTGCCGTGGGCTTTTGGTAGATGGCTGTAACTGTCTTGAGGAAAGTTCCTTCAATTCCCATTTTCTGGAGGGTTTTAATCATGATTGGGTGCTGGATCTTGTCAAATGCTTTCTCTCCGTCTATTGATAGGATCATATGGTTTTCATTTTTTCTTTTATTGATATGATGTATTATGTTGATTGACTTGCGAATGTTGAACCATCCTTGCATTCCCAGGATGAATCCTACTTGGTCATGATGTATAATCTTCTTGATGAGTCTTTGGATTCTGTTTGCTAGTATTTTGTTGAAGATCTTAGCATCCGTGTTCATCAGGGATATTGGTCTGTAGTTTTCTTTCTTTGTGTTGTCTCTCCCTTCTTTGGGTATCAGGGTGATATGTGCCTCGTAGAAGCTGTTTGGGAGTGTTTCTGTTTCTTCTATTTCCTGGAAGAGCTTGAAAAGGACTGGCAGTAGGTCCTCCTTAAAGGTTTGGTAGAGTTCACTAGTGAATCCGTCTGGACCTGGGCTTTTGTGTTTGGGCAGATTTTTAATTACTGTTTCTATTTCCTCAATGGTGATAGACTTATTCAGGTATTGGAGGTCTTCTTGTTTCAGCCGTGGGAGGTTATAGGACTTCAGGAATTGATCCATTTCTTCTAGATTCTCATGTTTCATGGCATACAGGCTCTCAAAGTAATCTCTGATGATCTTTTTGATTTCTGTGTTTTCTGTTGCGATGTCACCCTTTTTATTTCTGATTCTGTTTATTTGGGTTCTCTCTTTCCCTGTACTTACAAGTCTTGCCAATTGGTTTATCAATCTTGTTTATTTTTTCAAAAAACCAGCTCTTGGTTTCATTAATCTTTTGGATTTTTTTTTTTTTTTTTGGTTTCCAACTCATTGATTTCCTCTCTAAGTTTTATTATTTCCTTTTTTTCTGCCTGGGTTGGGCTCCTTTTGTTGGTCTTTTTCTAATGTCTTCAGCTGTGTAGTCAGGTTATTTATGTGGGCCCTTTCTTGTTTCCCTGATGAATGCTTGCAGAGCTATAAACTTCCCTCTTAACACAGCTTTTGCCGTGTCCCACAAGTTCTTATAGTTGGTGTCTTCATTTTCATTTGTTTCCAGAAATCTTTGGATTTCCTGTTTGATTTCTTCTATGACCCATTTGTTGTTCAGGAGTGAGCTGTTCAGTTTCCAGGTGTTTGGTTTGACTCCCTGTTTCTGTGTACGGTTAACTTCCATTTTCAGTGCATCATGGTCTGAAAAGATAGCTGACACAATTTCTATCTTTTTTATTTTATTGAGGTATGCTTTGTGGCTCAGCATGTGGTCTATCTTGGAGAATGTTCCATGTGCACTAGAGAAAAATGTGTATTCAGCTGTTTTGGCATGATAAGCCCTGTATATATCCACTAGCTCTCTTTCTTCCATTTCTTCCTTCAGGGCCAATATTTCCTTGGTGAGTTTCAGTCTTGTTGATCTATCCATCGATAGAGAGCAGTGTTGAAGTCTCCATACTATTATTGTGCTACTGGTAATGTCTTCTTTGAGGTCTCTTAGCAGTTGTTTTATGTATTTTGCTGACCCCTCGTTGGGTTCATATATGTTTAGTAGTGTAATTTCTTCCTGGTGTACATACCCCTTAATTAATAAGAAATGGCCTTCGTTGTCCCTTCTAATCTTTTTCAACCTGAAGTCTATATTATCTGATACTAATATGGCCACACCAGCCTTTTTTGGAGGAGTTGTTTGCTTGAAGAATGGTCTTCCAACCTTTGACTTTGAGTCTGTGTTTGTTCTGATTATTCAGATGTGTTTCTTGTAGACAGCAGAATGTTGGGTTCAATTTTTTAATCCATTTTGTCACTCTGTGTCTCTTAATTGGTGCGTTTAGACCATTGACATTGAGAGAGATTATTGTCATCGGATTTTTGTGCCATCTTTTTGTTTGTGCTTGTTGTGCTTATGGGTTTGGTCATATTACAGTAGACCCTTCAGTCCTTCTTTTAAAGTTGGTTTTGAGTCCATGAAGTTCCTGAGTTGTTGCTTATCCATGAAGTTGTGTATCTTTCCTTCATATCTGAATGTGAGTCTGGCCAGGTAAAGAATTCTTGGTGAAGGCCTGCAGTTCATTGAGCCCTTTTCACAATATCCCACCATTGTTTTCGGGCTCAGAGTGTTTCATCAGAGAAGTCTGCTGTAAATCTTAGGGATGTTCCTTTGTATGTGATTTCCTTCTTTGATCTTGCTGCTTTCAGTATTCTATCTCTATCTATAGTTTTTGCCATTTTAATTAAGATATGTCTTGGAGTATTCTTGTTGGGATTTCTTTTAGCTGGTATCCCTACGGGCCTCCTGGATCTTGAGGCAAGCATTCTTTAGTTCCGGGAACTTCTCAGCAATTATCGCTTTGACAGTTTCTTCTTCATCAGGGTTTTCTTCTTGGCCTTCTGGGACCCCAATGATCCGTATGTTGTTTCTTCTGGCTTCATCCCGATTATCTCTTGTTGTCTGTTCGGTAATTGTGAGTCTTTTTTTCTATCTTCTGGTGTTGTGTAGAGAATCTTTGGAACTTGTCTTCGAGATCACTAATTCTTTCTTCAGTAGCTATTATTCTGCTATGATGGCCTTCCACTGTGTTTTTATTTCATTTACCTCATTTTTAATATCTGTCATTTCCATTTGCATTTTCCTCCACTTCTCTCATGTCCTCTTGTATTTTATTGATTTTGCATTCCACTGCTTCTTTGAGTTCCTTATGCATCCTTAACAATTCTTTCGAAACTCCTTATCAGAGAGATTATACAACTCATTGGTATTGCTTGGCTCATCTGGCCCAGTGACTTCACTCACAGAGCTTGATGGAATTTTTGCGTTGCTTTACCATTATGACTATTGTAGGTTGGAAATGTGAGTTCTTGGGTGACTAGATAGTACAGCTAGTAGGTGTCTGGTCTGTTTGCAGAATTTGGGTGGGTGGCAAGGATGTAGGAACAAAGGTTCACTGGTACTTCATGCAAGATAGGTAGTAAGGAGATCACGTGGACGGCTAAGCGTACCGCGGATGGGCTAAGCGTGCACGCAGTTTTGAGTTTTGGGATGTGGGTGGAGATTGCAGATGTTCCTGGAAGCGCAGGGACCAAGGGGTCCGGGGGTGAAACCAAGGCAGTTTGCCTTGGTTCCCATTGATGGAATTTCCGCTCTTCCCTGGGGCTGCTTGGGTCCAAGGAGACGCAAGGATCTCTCTCTCTCTCCACACACACACACACACACACACACACACACAAACACACACACCTGTGGGGGAGACTGCAGATGCCCGGAAGCGCAGGGCCCAAGGATTCCGGGGTGAAACCAATGCATTTTACCTTGGTTTCCTGTTGATGGCATTTCTGCTCTTCCCTGGGGCTGCTTGGGTCCTGAGAACACAAGGATCACACACACACCTGTGGGGAGATTGCAGATGTTCCTGGAAGCCTTGAGCTCCTTTTTGACCCAGCCATACCACTCCTCGGGAAATACCCTGCAAAGCCAAAAACACATAGCAGAAACATCATCCACACTTATTTTCATAGAAGCACTATTCACAATAGCCAGAATCTGGAAACCACCAGTGTGCCCAAGAACTGATGACTGATTAAAGAAACTGTGGCACATCTATACAATGGAATACTATGCAGCTGTTAGGGAAAATGAAGTTATAAAATTTGCCTATAAATGGATGGACATGGAGAGGATCATGTTTAGTGAAATTAGCCAGAAGAAAAAAGACAGATATAAAATTACTGCATTTATTTGCATGACATAAATATCCATATATACATACATACATACATACATACATATTATGACACCAATATCCAAGGTCAGGCAAAACATGGATAAGGAGGTCTTGTCAAAGGTAGAAATCACCACAAACATGTGGGAGTCAGAGGATAGGTAAGACAGAGAATGGAACAGTGTGCTAATAATTGTCAAAAGTGCTAATACCAACCTAGAACTGAGCATTAAATACAGGCAAAAAGATATACATGATAACCTTTACGTGTATGTATTACAATCCACAATGTGTAAGAGAAGGAAGAGAGAAAAAGAGAGAGATAGAAAGAGAGAAAAGAGATAAAGAACCTGCCATAGAGGCAGCTAGGGGAGTGGGGAGGGGAAATAGGGGACATTGGTGGTGGGAAATACACACTGGTGGAGGGATGGGTGCTGGAACACTGTATGACCGAAACCCAAACATGAACATCTTTGTAATCGTATATCTCACGGTGGCATAATAAAATATTTTTTAAAAAGAAAAAAACAGCTAAAAACAATATTACAATTCATGGAGCATTAATAAAATAAAACATAGAAAAATGTGAAAAATTAAAATGTATTTTTAAAAAAATTTAAAATCTA
>JAJIBD010035924.1:0-29303 GCA_021461705.1 Cryptotis parvus
CAGCTTGATCTTTCCTCTTGCAGGTAAAAGCAGAAAAGGTGCAGAGAAAATCAAGGTGGATCCTTTTCTCCCTGTCTGTGCAAGCCTCCCTCCAACCTGGTGATCACTGACATTCACCATTTCTGTGAAACTTTTTTGTTAATGACATATTTTACTAATTAATTCAATTTTGTAGTTTATAGATTTTTTCCTCCATCTAGTTTTTAGAGAACATTTTTCCTTCTGAAACTTCTAAACATCTTGAAAAGAAGTAAATTTAAATATATAATGTACACCTTCACTAACATCTGAAATATGGCTAGTGAAGTCATACAATATATTATATAATGATCAAATGAAATTTTTGAATTTGTGTTCTGTTTTTCTTTGAAATTGTGTATCTCAGAAATCAGCTATTTCTGATTATTTTTTGAATTGAAGACTGTAATACATGAATACTGATACTGTTTGATTTGCCCAATCAAGTAATGAAATATATTGTGAAATTCACTCATGAGTCATTATAACTACAATGTAAAATGAGAAACATTATTCAGTGACTTTTTATACAAACCTTCCTTGGAATGGATGAATGACAGGGTTTTGTAGGGATTTTGCAATGATTTCAGGAATTGGAAAATAAAAAGAGTATAGAGAAAATGGTATCTTAATAACAAGATTTAAGTGAAGATGCCAAGACATTTAATGATATGCATATATATTTTTTTATTTTCCCACTATTAACTACTTGTAATTTTTCTTTGGGGAAGAAAGTTAAAAAGTGAGATATTAAACTTTATATATAAATATACATAATGTTATCATATATGTGCACATACATATATCTTTCTGGAGCTGCTTAAATTTTATTATTTGAAAAATACCTTTTATTTTCCCCTGAAGTAGGAGAAACATACCTAAAATTCCTGCTACTCTACAAATAGGTTTACTTTTTTCTTAAATAAGCCTATGGGACTGGGATGTTGCTGTCATTGATCTTTAAATTTTATTTTTTGGTCAACAATTGAGTATATTACAGAGCTTTCAATAAGCTATACCACATAGCCCAGGTGTTTGAATCTGGGTTTGAATAATTGCACTTTTCCATATTTTCACAATGACACAATTTTCTAAGGATCTACTTCACATGATATATTCCCATTTTCCAGTGCTAAATGATTGTGTAGAGCTTTCTCACTTAATACTCTAATATCCACATCAATTCAATTCAATCTTGTCTTCCTCTTGTTCATTGATTTGCTCGAGCAGGCACCAGTAACGTCTCCATTCATTGGGAATGAGGTCCATTATTGTTACTGTTTTTTGGCATATTGAATACGCCACGGGTAACTTTCCAGGCTCTGCCATGGCTCTGGGTTCATCTCAGGGGGCCAGTCTTTTCTATGTCAGACCATCAACCATCCAGGGCCCACGGGACAGAGCCCTGGGGGTGTAGACAAGCCTGTCTCCTGTCTGCTACCTGCCAACACAGCCGGGCACCGCAGCCACACCTGCAACACCTCGAGGGGCAGAATATCCACATCAGTATTTAAAAACTTTTAAGAAAAGTTTAGAGGGATAGGAACATGACTTAATTTTACATAAAGTTTTTTATATCTAATTTATTTAGTAGTTTAAAAAGAATAAATGTCTCAATATTTTTTACATTTGCTGTTAATTTTATTTTTTTAGTCTCAGTTATTCTTACAGAAGTAATCAACATTCAGAGCAATTTCAATTTTAATGGTATTTAAAACTAACTTGAGAACACTCATGCATGTCCCTGGAGTCATGCACATAAGTATGTAGAAATACATTTCATTGTAGAAATCCTTTTCTATACTCCATTACTAAATTATAAAAGACCAGATAGGTTTATCATTTAAAAGAAGGTATAAAAACTAGAACTGAGCATTGATTTACAATATAATCCCTAAAGGTATGTAGGGCAAGCCACAATGTGGAAGAGAAGAGAGGGAGGGATGGAGAGAGAGAGAGAGAGAGTGAGAGAGAGAGAGAGAGAGAGAGAGAGAGAAAGAGAAGTACCTGTCATAGGGGAGGGAATCTGGGAACTTGGTGTTGGGAAATGGGCACTGGTGGAGGGATGGGTGCTGGAACACTGTATGACTGAAACCCAATCATGGACAGCTTTGTAATTGTATAACCCATGGTAGTATAATAAAATAAATTTTTTAAATAAACTAGAAATGAAAATATACTACAAGCTTAACTGAAATGAGGCAGGTAAGAGAATCTTTGGATAAAATACAAGTGTCAAATAGAAAATTATGCAATTTTAGTCGTCATTTTCCTTTGGTATAATTTCCAATTAAAATCTGAATTTCAGGAACTGGAGTGATAGTGCAGTGAGTAGGGTGTTTTTCTAGCATACATCTGACCCTGGTTGAATCTCCAGCCCCTAGAGGGTCCTCCTAACCTGCCAGTAGTGATCCCTGAACACAGCCAGGGTAAGTCCTGAGTGGGGGAATCACCTCTTAAAGGGATAGTACCAGACTCTAGACTCTTAAAGGGAAAGTACTCTTCAGTTGGGAAACTGTTATAGAGTTGAGGCCAGTGTTCTGAATCTGGCCTGAGACTATAAATAGGGACCCCAGGAGAGCATCCGGGGACTTCCTGATGGTGAGAGCAGTAGCCCCTGGTTCCTGGAGTCCCTGGTGCCTGAGCTGATGGCTAGCACCAGAGCCACAAGGCCCATTGTCTGAGCCCAAGGACTAGCACAAGGTACAGGCAACCAGGCAACAGGTCCAAAGGTGGAACTCAGAGAAATAATATCAGTTAGGAACTTAGAGAAACCATGGAATAGAGGCAACAGGAGGAAACAATGTAGTGTAGAGAAACAGAGATAGGGACACAGCCAAAAAGTCCAGAGAAAAGAGGCCCTAAGAGAAACGCCCTGAACAGAAAGGACCTAAGGAAAAAGGTCCTGAAAGGAGAGTCCTGAGAGAGGACCTGAAAGGAAGAGCCCGAACAGAGACATCTGGAAGTGAGAGGGCCCTAAAGAGAGCAGCCTGCAGAGAACCGCAGGGAAAGAGCGGAGGTTCCTGCAGAAGCAGGAGGTGAAGCACAGAGAGTAGACGATCACAGCTTAACCTTGAGGAACCTCTGGCCTTGTTCTCTCTTCCATCAATGCAACGGTGTCCGCAGGATACAGGCTGGGGGCCCTAAGGGACAGTGAGTACTGCGGGGGCCCAGCTAGCCCAGCATCTGCTGCCATGGTCTTCCCTGACCCCCAAGTGCTGTTAAAGCCATGGAATCCCCAGGGGTCCCTTGAGCCGGGGGCCTTGGGATCCCCTGAGGGCAGAAGCCACAATCCCTCTTCCCTTCCTTTATTTAAAAGCCCTAACACTGAACACTGATGGGAAGATTTTAATTTAACATTACACGTTAGCAACATTAGGCATTATTGATTTCAACATTATAGCAACTGATGGCAAGATTTGAATTCAACATTAGGCACTAGAAACATTTGGGATTATAAAAGTATTATGCTCTAAAATGGTAAACATATGTGGTAGTTTCATATTAGTATTTTAAAGACAAAAATACAGTTATTTGTATTTTATAACATAGAGTCTTAACTAATTTGCGTTGCAAAATGAGCCTATGATAAAAGGATTTTAGTTACCATATGAAGAAGATATTAGCTGCCCTCGTGTTTTTTTTCAATTGTGTTAATTAAATATTTTTTTCAAACTGACAGTATTTTTCCCAAACTTTTGTTTCCTTTTAACATATATTAAAAGTTACTACTTTAGTGAAACTAAAATGAATCACAAAATGTTTTGCTTTTAATTACTAGCTGGAAAATTCTAAGTGGAAAGAGAATTATGCTAGGATTCTGCATCAAGGCCAGAATATAAAAATTTTACAAACGTTGAAAAAAGGAAGTGATTATCTTGAGCCAGACACATTCTTCCTTATTGTTGATGATGAAATTTGGGGACTTCCCAAATTCAAGAAGCCTGTTTGTATGCCCTCCCAGCAATGCTCTGCCAACAAGAGTCCCAGAAATCCTCAGCTTCTGCCATGCCAGGGATTATCTACATACCCAAGATGAGGGTGGAGAGTTCCGAGGAGACAACCAAAGACGTCTGAGGAGGCCAGAGCAATAGCACAGCTGGGAGGGCATTTGCGTTGCATGCCGTCGACCGGGTTCTATTCCAGCATCCCATATCGTCCCCTGAGCACCGCCAAGAGTTACTCCCTGAGTGCACAGGCAGGAGTAACCCTGAGCAATGCCGGGTGTGACTCAGAAAGCAGAAAAAAATAAACAAAGATGTTTGAGGGATCTTGTGGTATTGGAGACCACTGCTTGCAAGGCAAGTGCCTTTGCCTTTCTGCTACTTCTCTGTACCCTAGCTTTATTATTTTAGTATTCTAATGAATAAGGACCATACATGATGCTGGGTTTGAACCCGCGGTCGGCCGCATGTAAGGCAAAAGCCCTACCTGCTGTGCTATCACTCTGGTCCCTAGAAAATTCCCCCCCCCCCCCCCCCCCCCCCCCCCCCCCAAAACTATATAATTTTAAATTAAAAGTGTACACTAAGTTAACCAGCATCCTTAAAAGGACCAGCAGATTTTGGGTCCAGTTTCTACTAAAAATCTTTAGGAAGGCAGTGTTTAAGATGGAGAGAGGCACATCGGGCCATTACTAGAGTAATGATGGCATAGTTTTGAGTATCCTTTCTTTTTTACTTTTAGGCCCATGTTTCTTATCTTTTAGCAATTTTGATTGTGAGAATAACCCTGCAAAAAAATATTTTTCCTACTATCCCTCTTCAAAGACTGGATTCTTCTCCATTGGATGTTACTATCACTGTCACTGTATCACCGTCTTCCCGTTCATCATCGATTTGCTCGAGCGGGCACCAGTAACATCTCCATATGTCCTGTCTCATGCTAGTAGAGCCCAAAGGCACCTGCTTGCTCCAGGAACATAAAAAGCCTCAAACCATTCCATCAGGTCATGGGAATGAGGTCTATAATTGTTACTGGTATTTGGCATATCAAATACGACACGGGTAGCTTGCCAGGCTCTGCCGTGCGGGTAGCATACTCTTGCAATCACCTCTAAATCCAGCATTTATTGATGAACCACAAGGCCGCAAGCAGCTGCGCGAGCCGGGCTGTGATAGGCTCTTCTGCTAGGTGAAGTTCTGATGAGAGGGAAGTCTGGATGTGGAAAATGGTGGCCCTCATGGAGTAGGGGTTGTATGGCTTGCTGCGAGGCTCTGCTGGGGTGGTGGGCCAGGGCTAGAACCCGCCATCCCTCCGCGGTGCCTCGTGAGTGGCTGGGCACAAATGCTCATATATAATGGTGAATCCTACGTAATGGTGAGGTTTTCTTTATCTTTCCAAACTCCCTATTAAATGGTGTCAAATTGAAATTAACCACAGTACGGATATTTATTGACCATAATTTGACAAATTCTACACAGCAGGGAACATTTTTCCCTTTTCAAAGATCCAGATTTTAATCATTTATGAACATATTATATTAAGAAATTTTAGTAGAAAGTACAAAAAGAAAGAGAAAATGGGATCAAGTTTTATATATATTTATGATCCAGTGTCAGAAATTAATTCAACTATGAATAAAATGAATGTATATGTTGATTATATTAAACTAATTTAAGGATAATATGCAAAGAATATATCTTACCTGATAGGCATAGTATTAAAGACATTATCACAAGCTGTATGACCATAAACCACATTTTCATCTTATATTCAGTAGAAGTTGAAGTTGATTTTCCAAAAAGATGTTAACTATGACAATTGGATAATATTAGATGCCAAATTATATATCTATAAATATATTTCTTTTTTTCTTTCATACTACATTTTGCATATGTGAGAACTGAGTATATAGCTTTTTTATTTACATTACTTGTCATTTCTTGTTGTTCATCGATTTGCTCAAACAGGTGCCAATAACGTCTCCATTCATTGGGAATGAGGTCCGTTATTGTTACTGTTTTTGGCATATCAAATACACCACAGGTAGTTTGCCAAGCTCTGCCGTGGCTTTGGGTTCCATACCAGGGCTCAATCTTTTTCTATGTCAGACCATCAACCATCCAGGGTCCACGGGACAGAACCCTGGGTGTAGCCAAGCCTGTCTCCTCTCTGCCACCTGCCCACGCAGCAGGGCATCGCAGCCACACCTGCAACACTTTGAGGGGCAGGATTTTATTTACATATAGATAGTTTTTGTTTAGAACACTAGTTAAATTCTGAAAAGATTAGAAAATGTCTTTTCTAGTGATCGAGAAAAACTGGGGAGTATAGTGGTTGTGAATTTGTAAGTTGGTAATGTGTTTATCTTCACTTGAGTTTACAAATTAAAATTTTATAAGGGAATGTATCTGAATCCAGTTTTGGTCAACTCACCCAAAATGTATAGTTTTGCTTCATGTTCTTTTCAGTAATAAAGGTCTGCAATAGAACGTATTTAGTACCACTTTTGAATTTGCTTCTTATTTTTACTGTTTCCATTTATGCTTTTGCATTTTGGTATCTCCAAAGCATTCTTAGTATACCAGAGGCACTTGCTTGGGCCAGTGTTAGGAAATAAGGATGCAAAGCTGCCCATACAGTACTGTGTGAAGAACCACCGTGTGCAAAGAATCTTCTTGGGTCACCTCCAGGGGGACAGAGGGTGGTGCAGTTTGCACATGGCACTGGAGTTCTTTTGTCTAGGGGATGTTTTACTGGACCATCTCTTTGGTCCCATAATACCGCTTTTTAAATGTTTTTAAAAATTTTATAAAAATGCTTATTATTGGGGCCGGGAGCGACCCAGCGAATAGGTTGTTTGCCTTGCACGCCCGGCCTGTGCTGGCCGGGGTTCAATCCTCGGCATCCCATATGGTCCCCGAGCACCGCCAGGAAGTAATTCCTGAGTGCAGAGCCAGGAGTAACCCCTGAGCATCGCCGGGTGTGACCCAAAAAACCCAAAAAAATGTTTATTATTGAATCACTGTGGTGGAACAGTTACAAAGCTGTTTGTGTCGGGTTTCATGCATACAATGTTCTCACAGCCATCCCTCCACCAGTGTACATTTCCCACCACCAATGTCCCCAATTTCCTTCCCGCCTCCGCCCACCACACTACAAGTCCTTGATATTTCATTACTTATGAAAGTATATAGAAATTATATAAGAAAGATATGGACTTTGGGGTAGTGATATCCAACCTGCCGCTTTATTATACAAATATATTGTTTCTAAGTAGTCTTTTGTAGAGTCTCTAGGATTTTCTTTTTTTTTTTTTAACCATAATACTGCTTTTAAATAATTATAGTGTTGAAAAGTTGGCCAAAGTGACAAATTGAGTCCAAATCCTAAAATATCAATGGTCTGTTTATCCTGGTTTGTGTTTCTTAATCTGTAAATTAGGGGAAACAATAGTAAATAAATAACAAATAAACAGCAAATTAAATAGGGAAAAATACTAACAAAAAGTATTATAGGTTTATGGATAAGAATTATAAAAGATTCTGATTTATCTTCTACGTAATCCTGACATAATATGGATCCAATAAAATACATTATTTTAATATTCAAAATTCCTTTTACTTTTTCTTTTCATATATATGTTTGTTTCGTGGCCACGACCAGTTCCGTGGTCACTGCCGGTTCTTAGGGATGACTCCTGGCCCGAGGCTCTCAAGACTATAGTGTTCTTGAAATCGAACCCTGGCTGGCCACATGAAAGACAGCACCCTTCCCACTGGTACTGTTCCTCCAGTCCCTTTTGTTCATTTATGGCTTTTTGGACTACACCTGAAGGTGCTCAGTCTTGCTCCCAGTTCTGTACTCAAGGATCAATCAGGTAATTCCTGGTAAAGCTCAGAATACCAGATGTGGTATTGGGGAACCAAACTGTGGTCGATAGCAAAAAACCTTACCTCTATACTATGTCTCTGGCTCTAACTTCATTAATCTAAAAAAAAATTATATGGCAATACTTTAATGTTCATAGCTTAATTTTAAAATACAGACAAATCCAAGAAAATGATAGCATAAACTTGTCAGTATTCAGGTAATTCTTTGGAAAGATTTTGTAGACATTGTATATGAATAGCATATTTGACTTTTAATTTTTTATTTTTATTAATAATTTTTTTTAAATTTTTATTAGCATATATCTTTCTTTTTTTCTTTTTTCTTTTTGGGTCACACCCGGCGATGCTCAGGGGTTACTTCTGGCTCTGCACTCAGGAATTACTCCTGGCGGTTCTCAGGCGACCATATGGGATGCCGGGGATCGAACCCAGGCCCGTATGGGCCAGCCGCATGCAAGGCAAACACCCTACCTGCTGGAATATTGCTCCAGCCCTGAAAGCATATATCTTACATGAATGAGATCCAGCCGCAGACAGCCACAAGGCTGCTTGCAACCGTGCAGTTCATCAATAAATGCCTTGAGTCTTGAGGTGACTAGAAGATTATCCCACCCGCCGCGGCAGAGCCTGGCAAGCTACCCGTGTCATATTTGATATGCCAAATACCAGTAACAGATGGAATGGTTTGAGGCTCTTTTATGTTCCTGGAGTGGGAAGATGCCCTTGGGCTATCTTGCATGTGACAGGACATATTGAGATGTTACTGGTGCCCGCTCGAGTGTCGATGATCTAGGGAAGTCAAGTGATCAAGTGATTGGGGGATACTCCTCGGCAAGCCTGGCAAGCTGCTCGTGTCGTATTTGATATGCCAAATACCAGTAACATTTATATTAGGTCATTCCGTGACTTAATATAATGGTTTGAGGCTCTTTATGTTCCTGGAGCAAGCAGATGCCTTTGGGTTCTACTAGCATGAGGCAGGACATATGGAGATATTACTGGTGCCCTCTCTAGCAAATAGATGATGAATGGGAAGACAGTGATAGTGATAGTGATTAGGGGGATGGGCACACTCATCTTTGCTCAGTTGTTATTCCTGACTCTGTGCTCAGGAGTGAGAATGATTCCTGCTAGCGGTTTTGGGGGCTGTACACAGTACTTGGAGAAATATATGGTGCCGGGGATTGAACTGGAATTAGTAATATGTGAAACAACCACTTTACCTCCCATACTGTCTCTCCAGTCTATAGTCTGATGTTTAGGTAGTATTTTTTTATCATTTTTTAAGAGAACAAAAATCCTATTTTTTCAGGAAACCCAGTTTCTAGTTCTGACTAGGTGAGAGAGAGAGAGAGAGAGAGAGAGAGAGAGAGAGAGTTTGTGTTTGTGTTTTTATGGTAATAAACCCTCTAAAATTAGTATTGCTTTGTAAAATGTATATATTTTTGCAAGTGAGTTCTAAAAATGTTTGTATTCATGCCACATTTCAGGAACTATTATTTGGCTATAGGTTAATATTAAAAAATCTTACAAACCAGGAAAGAAACCCTAAATTGAACTTTAGATAATTGAAAGATGTTTTGACTGTTGAGCGAACTTATGGAGAAATTTTTCATTTTTTTGCTTTTTATGTCACACCCAGCAATACTCAGGGGTTAATCCTGGCTCTGTACTCAGGAATTCCTCCTGGCAGGGCTCAGGGGACCATATGGGATGCTGGGGATTGAACCTGGGTCAGCCATGTGCAAGACAAACACCCTACCTGCTGTGCTATTGCTATGGCCCCTTATGGAGAAATTTTGTTAAGTATTTTCTGAGATGTGTGTTTAAAACTAAAGAGAATATTATGGACATAAAGCAGGAATAGTATACTGGGCTCTAACATCTGTTAGCTTTTAGAAAACTCAGGAAATGAAACTAGCATCTCTATCTTGTTAATACGCTAATAGAATGCATTGTTAATAGTTCAGGGCATGTAGATGGACAAAGTGTGCTTTAAATAACTTCTTACCCCTTCTCTGCATCTTTTTCTTATTTCCTAAATATATGAAATTTCAAACGTGTGGGAGTCAGATGTTAGGTAAGATAAGAAGGGAGCAGTGTGATAATAATTGTTGTAAATGATAATACCAGCCTAGAACTGAGATTGAATATATGCAAAGGGATACACATGATAACCTCTAAATATGCGTATTGCAATCTACAATGTGTAAGAGATGGAAGAGAGAGAGAGAGAGAGAGAGAGAGAGAGAGAGAAGAGATAAAGAACCTGCCATAGAGGCAGGATAGGGGAAAGGTGGAGGGAATCGGGGACATTGGTGGTGGGAAATGGGCACTAGTGGAGGGATGGTTGCTGGAACACTGTATGACTGAAACCCAAACATGAACATCTTTGTAATTGTATATCTCATGGTGCTATAATAAAATATTTTTTAAAAATAAAATAAAATCATTGGGGGGAAAAAAACTTGACAAGAAAAGAAAATTACAGACCCTTAATGAATGTAGGTGCAAAAAAGTCTTTAAAAATACTAGACAATTGTAAATCACTTGATCACTTGACATCCCGTTATTCATCGATTTGCTCGAGCGGGCACCAGTAACATTTCCATTTGACCCTATCACGTGCCAGTGTAGCCCAATGGCATCTGGTTGCTTCAGGAATACAAAGAGCCTCAAACCGTTCCTTCAGGGTCTTGATGAAGAAGTCTGACCATCTTGTAGGTGGGCGGCCACGTGATCTTTTGACATCCCGTGGGATCCAGTCGGTAACGGCTCTAGTCCAGCGGTCGTCTCCAAATCGCATTACATGTCCAGCCCATCTGATTTTCGATGCCTTGGCAAACGAGACAGCGTCCCTGACTCTGGAACAGCGACAGAGGTCGGAGCTCCGGATTCCTTCTCTCACTTGAGTGAGGCGTGATATTCCAAGCATAGCTCTTTCGATTCCTCTTTGGGAGACCCGAATAGCATTCTCATCCTGCTTTCGTAGGGCCCAGGTCTCTGAGGCGTATGTTAATGCAGGGAGAATGGTGGAGTCGAAGAGATGTGCCCGGAGCCGGAGGTTCTTTGTCCTTTTAGCTATTTCTTCGATGCCTTTGAAGGCATTCCATGCCGCTCTCTTCCTCCTGCGCAGCTCAGGTTTTAGGTCGTTCATCATGTTGACTTCTCGACCTAGGTACACATAACTGCTGCATTCAGAGATGTTTGTTCCATTGAGAGTGAATGGGGCCTCTGGAACTAGTTCATTTTTCATGAACATAGTTTTGTTGAGATTCAGCTGTAGACCTATCTTTCCACATTCTCGGTCAAAGTCAGCCAGCATTTGTGCCGCTTGGCTAATGTTTGGTGTTATTAGAACGATGTCATCAGCGAAGCGGAGGTGGTGTAGTTGCCGACCGTCTATCTTCACTCCCATTCCTTCCCATTCTAATTGTTGCATGATGTTCTCGAGGGTGGCGCTGAAGAGTTTTGGTGAAATGGTATCACCCTGCCGAACCCCTCTTTTTGACATCGATGATCACTTCTTTGTAGAATGGTGAGATCCTGGTGGTGAATCCGTAATACAGCTCACAAAGGATCTTGATGTATTGGGTTTGAACGCCCTGTTTGGCTAGGGCTTCGATGACCGCTTCAGTCTCCACAGAATCAAAGGCTTTCTTTAAATCAATGAACGTGAGACAGAGTGGCATCTTGAACTCCCTACAAACTTCAATGAGCTTGGTTACCGTGTGGATATGGTCAATTGTGCTGAATCCTTTTCGGAAGCCAGCTTGCTTCTTGTTTTCCTTCATCTAATGTTCTGCCAATCCTGTTCAGGATGACTCGAGTGAACAGCTTGTAGATGACAGACAACAGGCAGATGGGGCGATAGTTGCCAATGTCGTGGATGTCTCCCTTCTTGAACAGTAGAACTGTCCTGCTGGTTTTCCATTGGGAGGGCACCTTGCATTCAGACAGGTAGCGTGTGAAGAGCCGAGCCAGTGTATTGATGAGTACTGAAGGCAGATTCTTCAGGTGTTCGGGTCTGACTTTGTCTGGGCCTGGTGCTGTTCCCTTCTTTACTGACGAAATGGCATGTCGGATTTCAGAAGGGAGAACGTTGGGAACGACATATCCATCCTGCGGAATTTGGTATGTGGGCAGGTGGACGTGGCTATCAAAGAGATCTGAGTAGAAGTCATGGATAATCTTCTCCATTGCCTTTCTGGAAGATGTGATAGATCCATCAGGACGTTGGAGGGCAGTCATCTTGGTCTTATAGTTGGCGAAGGACAGGCGGGCATTGCGAATGCTTTTCCCGGCTTCTGCTGCATCTTCCAGTATTTCTGCTCTTCTCTCTTTGAGGTCTTCCTTTATCGCTTCTCTGCACTGCTTTGCAAGCTTGGATGTTAGCATTTGGTCACCTGAGGCTCGCGCCTTGCCACGTTGGCAAATGAGCTCGAGAGTTTTTGAAGACAGGCGTCCTTTTGTGGCTTTTCTCTCTCGGCATTCTTCGCACAATCATGGAGGTGCTGAACCAGTCGGTTGTACTTCTTCATCGATGTCATCAATGATGGTATCTTCCCATGTTGCCGCAGTGGTGCCAAAGAGTTCCCAGTTGGTGGTCATTCTGGGAGTTCTCTTCTTAAACTTTGCAGCCTTTTCTCCCCGTTGCGTGAAGTAGAATTTTGCACGAAGGAGACGGTGGTCCGATCCTGTTTGGAATTTTGGGACGACAGCAACATCGGTCAGGCAAAACCGTCGATTGAAGATGATGTGGTCAATTTCATTGTGGAACTGTCCACCAGGGGATTCCCATGTCCAACGTTTCGATTCAGCCTTCTGGAACTGTGAGTTCCCATGAATGGTCTTGGTGGACATGATGAACTCAGATAGTCTCTCACCCTGTTCGTTCCATTCTAGGCCATGGGTCCCGATGTGGAGTTCTTCGGCCGATCTTCTCGGTCCTATCTTGGCATTAAAATCACCGACTATGATCTTGTAGAAGGTGTGATCTTTTTTTATAGAACTCCTCCAGTTCCATGTAGAATTTCTCAATTTCTTCTTCCTTGTATGTGGATGTTGGTGCGTAGACAATGAAGATAGAAACTGCTGGCAGTGGGCCACATCTCTTCAAGTGTAATCGTCCTATCCGGTTTGTTAGGCATTCAAATGAATCAATGTTCGCGGCCATGTTCGTGTTGACAAGGACACCGACGCCACCGACGCCTCTTTCATCGCATGTTCCGAGGAACAGTTCTTCTCCGGTGTCAAAAACGGCGTGATGCGATTGACGCCTCCTCGTCTCAGTCAGACCAATGATGTCATACTTGATCTTTTTGCGCTTGCACCATCAGGTCCTCGATATATGCTTCCATTGCCAGTGTGCGTGCATTGAAAGTACAGACTGTCATTTTAGTCCTTCTTCGTTTTGGCAGCTTAGTATGGCCCTGAAATTTTATCAGGCCCTCCTTGTTCGTCCTTCTTAGTGCTGCCGTATTAAGGGCTCTTTCAGGGTCAGGAAGATGAACATTTTTATTACTGGTTTTGGCATATTGAATACACATCGGACAGCTTGCCAGGCTCTGCCGTGCGGGCGGTATACTCTTAGTAGCTTGCTGGGCTAAGCACTGCCAGGAGTAATTCCTGAGTGCAGAGCCAGGAGTAACCCCTGAGCATCGCTGAGTGTGATGTCGCTCTCCGCCCTGACAAGCAGGACATACCCTTCAGCCGCTCCACGTAGCCGGAGGACACATGGCCTGTGCCCCGGTCGTCCCACTGGCGGTCCTTGATGAGCGCAGGGAACATGGCGGCGGTAAAGATGGTAAAGAAAGATGACCACCGGGTGTCCGTAATTGTAATTTATTGTGCCTTGATAAGAAATAAATAATAATAAAAGAAAAAATATGAAATTTTATTTAAACACTGTGCTTTATAGAGTTGTTCACAGCACATTTTTCAGGTGTTCAGTGTCACAGCACTAGTTCCACACCAATGGAACTTCTACCAATGTCTGTCATCCTCAAGCCTGCTTCCTCAACTGTAACAAAATATTTTACTTAATTTTATTTATTTTTATTTTTGTTTGGGGGCTATACCCAGTGATTCTCAGGGGATACTCTGGATCTGCACTCAGGAATCACTCCTGCAGTGCTCAGAGAACCATATGGGATGCCTGAGACTGAACTCAGATTGGCTGTAGATGAGACAAGCACCTTATAATTCCTATTGTCCAGTCCCCACAAAATATTTTACTTTATATTGCTTATTACAACATGTATCTTGACAGATAAGAACCAATGAAAGAAATAAACTGAAGAAGACTACATAAAATAACTGTGACACAATGTAGCTACAAACTTAAAATGCATTTAAATATACCAATGGTTCTTACCATTTAACCAATTCAATTTTTTACAATTTAAAATTGGGATGCAACTCTTCAAAACATTTTCTGTCAACAAAATATGACATTTTCTGCTCTAGTGCCCCTAAGGCATGTATATTTTGTACACAGATGCTGCCATTAAAAAGTATATAATTTAAATTTTGCATAGTGTACTTAGGAATTATTAGCTCTCTTTCTGAATAATATTAAAACTGGAGAGATACCAGTAGAGTAATAATGAAATAACCTTTTTATAACTATCTATTTACTTACATTTCCCATGACTTAATTTCTTTAAAAAAAATTTCGGGATAGTAGATTTGGTTCAAAGGGGTGGAATACATGTTTAACGTGTGAAGGCTGAGTTTGAGTCCAGGAACTGGCATATTCCATCCCCTTTCCCTCCCACCTCTGGGGATTTTCCTTGGGTATCCAGGACTAGCAAGACTGGGCACAACAGTACTGAAGTAAGGATACACACACCCGTTTTTCAGATGGTGAATCAGACAAGCATTGGGATACTGTCACTGGGAATGATCCTAAACTCCTCTCTTCACCCCCACCCCAACAATTAAAAAATCAATTAATATTTATAATTATAATAGAAAAATATTTAAAATACTAAGATATTTAAAATACTAAAATGAAAAAAGTATAATACTTTAAAATGTTTAATTTATAATAGAAAAAAGTCACTTGTCACTTGTCTTCCCGTTGTTCATCAATTTGCTCGAGTAGGCACCAGTAACATCTCCGTTTGTTGGGAATGAGGTCAATTATTGTTACTGTTTTTGGCATATTATACATGACACGGGGAGCTTGCCAGGCTCTGCCGTGGCTCTGGTTTCATCCCAGGGGGCCCAGTCTTTTTTCTTTGTCAGACCATCAACCATCCAGGGTCCACAGGCCAGAGCCCTGGGTGTAGATAAGTCTGTCTCCTGTCTGCCACCTGCCGATGCAGCCAGGCACTGCAGCCACACCTGCAACACTTTGAGGGGCAGGAATAGAAAAAAGTATAAATGAATATTTATAATGTATGGCAATGAGAATTTAGAAAGAGTATGTAAAGGGTAAGTGGAGAGGGAGAAACAGAAAGAGTAATAAAAGAAACTCAAGAATCAGAGTTCTTGCTGCTTTTCCCATTGATGGGTCTGTAGGGTAGTCCGTTCCTAGATGCCTTCCCTGTGCTGAGGGACAAGTAACTGCAGACTTTATTTTCAGCCCTTTCTCCATTCTGACAAGAAAAGAACAAGTAATATAGGATGCATGGTTTGAAAACCCTTTGGGGGCAAGTCTCTTCCTGAGTTCAGTAAGTAGATTGTTAAAATTTTATCTTACTTATTTTTGCTACATTATTAACACAAATATCCTCACCTCCATCAGATATACCAAAAACACTAGTTTTAATGAAATAAATTTGGTAAACCCACAGGATGGATATGTCATTCCCAACGTTCTCCCTTCTGAAATCCAACATGCCATTTCATTGGTAAAGAAGGGAACAGCACCAGGCCCAGACAAGGTCAGACCCGAACACCTGAAGAATCTGCCATTGGTACTCATCAATACACTAGCTCGGCTCTTCACACGCTAACTGTCTGAATGCAAGGTGCCCTCCCAATGGAAAACCAGCAGGACAGTTCTGCTGTTCAAGAAGGGAGGTATTCACGACATTGGCAACTATCGCCCCCATCTGCCTGTTGTCCGTCATCTACAAGCTGTTCACTCGAGTCATCCTGAACAGGATTAGCATAACACTAGATGAAGGATAACCATGCAAAGCAAACTGGCTTCTAAAAGGATTCAGTACAACTGACCATATCCACACAGTAACCAAGCTCATTGAGGTTTGCAGGGAGTACAAGATGCCGCTCTGTCTCACTTTCATTGATTTAAAGAAAGCCTTTGATTCTGTGGAGACTGAAGCAGTCATCGGAGCCCTAGCCAAACAGGGTGTTCAAACCCAATACATCAAGATCCTTCGTGAGCTGTATTACGGATTCACCACTAGGATCTCACCATTCCACAAGGAAGTGATCATTGATGTCAAAAGAGGGGTTCGACAGGGTGATACCATCTCACCAAAACTCTTCAGTGCCACCCTCGAGAGCATCATGCGACAATTAGAATGGGAAGGAATGGGAGTGAAGATAGATGGTCGAGCAACTACACCACCTCCGCTTCGCTGATGACATCGTTCTAATCACACCAAACATTAGCCAAGTGGCACAAATGCTGGCTGACTTCGACCGAGAATGTGGAAAGATAGGTCTACAGCTGAATCTAAAGAGAACTATGTTTATGAAAAATGAACTAGTTCCAGAGGCCCCATTCACTCTCAATGGAACAGACATCTCTGAATGTAGCAGATATGTGTACCTAGGTCGAGAAGTCAACATGATGAACAACCTAAAAACTGAGCTGTGCAGGAGGAAGAGAGCGGCATGGAATGCCTTCAAAGGCATCGAAGAAATAGCTAAAAGGACAAAGAACCTCCGGCTCTGGGCACATCTCTTCAACTCCACCATTGTCCCTGCATTAACATACGCCTCAGAGACCTGGGCCCCTCTGAAAGCAGGATGAGAATGCTATTTGGGTCTCCCAGAGAGGAATCAAAAGAGCTAGGCTTGGAATATCATGCCTCACTCAAGTGAGAGAAGGAATCCGGAGTTCTGACCTCTGTCGCTGTTCTAGAGTCAGGGACACTGTGTCGTTTGCCAAGGCATCGAAAATCAGATGGGCTGGACATGTAATGTGATTTGGAGGCGACCGCTGGACTAGAGCCATTACTGACTGGATCCCACGGGATGTTAAAAGATCACGTGGCCGCCCACCTACAAGATGGTCAGACTTCCTTGTCAAGACCCTGAAGGAACGGTTTGAGGCTCTTCATATTCCTGAATCAACCAGATGCCATTGGGCTACATTGGCACGTGATAGGGTCCAATGGAAATGTTACTGGCGCCTGCTCGAGGAAATCGATGAATAACTGGGATCAAGTGATCAAGTAAATTTAATGAATGGCAGATCAACAAGAAGTAAATGAAAACAAAAAGTGGTAAATGACAGATTCCTGTCAGTTATTAACACATACTCCTGAATTACAAGGCCCCAAAACCCGTTTAAGTTAACTGCTAAAATTTACTGAGATCTTTCTGGAAATATATTTAGCCTGGTTTTGTTTGTTGGACCCAAGAGAAGGCACTCACTCACTGCTGACTGTGCTCTGGAAACAATGTCTCATGCAGGGTGCGTGCAATACAAGTACCTCACCCACTGTACTATCTCTCTGATCCCCAAACCTTGTATTATTTGAAGATGTTAATCATAAAACAGTTCTATATGTGAAATTTTATTATTCCAATTTTAAAGATGGGGAATTAAAACTTAGTAAATTTAAGAAACTTGCTCTAACGAGGCAACCGGGGTGGGTAATGGCGTGGAAATGACAGGCTCTGTGCACATTTGCTTCTGTCATTGGAATCCATGAGTCTCCAGATAATCTGGTGTCACTCAAGGGTGAAGAAAAGGACTGTTGTCACCTCAATGTCATCTGTCAGCTATCCCCAGAGCACCATGCGGCACAGCACAGGTTCCATTGCTGTATTAGTGTTCCAGACCCAAAGTTTGGGCTTGTGAAAAAGGTGAGTTCAAGAATCCATGCAGGGGCCGGAGTGATAGCCCAGCGGTAGGGCGTTTACCTTGCACGCTGCCGGCCTGTGCCAGCCTGGGTTTGATCCCAGGCATCCCATATGGTCCCCGAGCACCACCAGGAGTAATTCCTGAGTGCAGAGCCAGGAGTAACCCCTGAGCATTGCCGGTGTGACCCAAAAAGCAAAAAGAGAATCCAGGAATCCATGCAAGAGAATGGACTGACTTCATAGATTTCCATTTGTCACAGAAAACTGTCTTTCTTGATATTATTTGGAATGAGAACCAGAGAACACTGGTTCTGGATCCCTTTTGGTCTCTGAACTCTCCACGGAGCTGCTACATAACTGCCCATTGGCCCAACGCTGGGTCTCTGACATCCACTTTCAAACACATGCTCTGAGATTGCCCTTCAGAACACCCACCTCACTAGAGGGGAAGACTGATTGGCTCACTGGTGGAAATTTAACCTTCCTAAGCTATTATAGTCCTTGATGACAATTTACAGCTTTTCCTTTTAATGAAAATTGCCATTTTAGCATGTAACTTTTCACAGAATCCTATGCAATGATTCTAGAATATCAAAACTGTATGGTGGTTGTATGAGAATTTATTTGTGATCAACACTTCTCTATAAAGAAATATCCCAAGTAAACACATCCAAAAATTTTGAGAGTGTAAAACAAAGGGGGAAAGCCCCCAGAAGTTACCAAAATAAATCAAGGCAGAGAATGCAATGCCAGTTCTATTTTTTTTAACTTTTTTGTTATTGATTCAAGTGCTGTGATTAAATGATGGTCAGTAAATCAAGGCAGAAAATTAAATGACAGTTCTATTTTATTTCACTTTTAGTACTAGGTATTCAGATCAGGTCCTTCCCAGGATCTTTCACATTTATACACTGTATACAGTTCTAGGCAGGTTCTAGCTGTGACCGTCATCCCAGTGAGCCTAGCAGGAAACCAGAGCAAACCCCACACCATAAGGTCAGTCATTTTCAACATCCAGACTCCACAGCTCCTCAGAGCTCCACCCAAGAGAAAACCTGATCCTCCCCTTTTGAGTTTCATCAGTAAATGCTCGAGATGAGAGCCTTCTCCTGAGAGTATACCATCTCAGGGCTGCTACATGCCTAGCAAGCTACCCATGTTTTATTTGTCACTTGTATCACTTGTATCACTTGTCTTCCCGTTAATCATCGATTTGCTTGAGCGGGCACCAGTAACATCTCCATATGTCCTGAAACATGCTGGTGTAGCCCAAAGGCATCTGCTCGCTCCAGGAACATAAAGAGCCTCAAACCATTCCATCGAGTCATTTTCCACATTCGGACTCCCCAGTTTTATTTGATATGCCAAAAACCAGTAACAATCATGGTCCTCATTCCCATGACTTGAAGGAATGGTTTGAAGCTCTTCCTGTTCCTGGAGCAAGCAGATGTGCCTGGGGTACCTTGCTTGCAACAGGACATATGGAGATGTTACTGATGCCCACTCGAGCAAATCGATGAACAACGGGAAGACAAGTAATACAAGTGATTGATTAAATACTCTTAATGATGGTCCAACATAACTCCAACACCACACCCATCACCTGTGTACCCACTTCCATCTCTTATGAACTCCAAAGACCCTTCCTTTCACTAAAACCCTCCAACTCAGTTGTCCATATTGATTCTCCTGTTGTATGGCCTTTGACCCTTTCTTGCTATGTATCTTTAAGTCCGACATAAGACTAAGGTCATTTTGTATCTATTGTTTTCCTTCTGAATGACTTCATTCACCATGATGTCCTCCAGTTTCATGCATCTTGCAGCAAATTACATGATTTTGTTCTTTTTTTTAAGGACTGCATAATACTCCATTGTGTTTATATGGTACACAATTTTTGATCCATTCTCCTGTAGTTGGGTGTTGGATTGTTTCCACAATTTGTTTGTTGTACTAAACAAGGTGCATATGTCCTTTAAAATTAATTTTTTCTAATTTTGTGGGTAATATGCCCACAAAATTGGTTATATGGGGTTTCTATATCTACTTTTGAGAGATCTTCATATTTTTCAAGTCTATTTTAATTCTAATATACTTGCTCTTTCCCATCAATTCCCTATGCACCTCCAGACAAAATCTTTTGGTCTTTAAGAGTATAACTCTCAGGTACTTTCTGGGAGATAATTGTATGCAATTGCTAGATTATTGCATAGATAATTGTTTACAATTGCAATTGCTAGTAGAAAATTCTACTTCACATTGCATGAGACATTACCAAGTAATATTATCACATCAGTGTTTTGAGAATAACTTTTCATTTGTTTTAACATGCAATATAATTATATGTTGTTTAATGATGCTATATTAAGTGAATAAAGATTTTAGTATTTCATACTTATATCAATTGTTAGATGAATTGAGATCATTCACTGTATCACTGTCTGTCTTCCGTTCATCATCGATTTGCTGGAGCGGGAACCAGTAACATCTCCATATGACCTATCTCATGCATGTTAGTGTAGCCCAAGGGCACCTGCTTGCTCCAGGAACATAAAGAGCCTCAAGCCATTCCATCAGGTCATGGGAATGAGGTCTATAATTGTTACTGGTATCTGGCATATCAAATACGACATGGGTAGTTTGCCAGGCTCTGCCATGCAGGTAGCATACTCGTGTAGTCATCTCAAAATCCAGCATTTATTGATGAACCGCGGCTGCTTGCGGCTGTGCAAGCCGGGCTGTGATAGGCTGGTCTGCTGGGTGGAGTTCTGACGAGGGGAAGTCCGGATGTGGAAAATGGAGGTCCTCATGGAGTGGGGGGGTCGTCTGGCTTGTTGTGAGGCTCTGCTGGGGTGGCGGGCCATGGATAGAACCTGCCATCCCTCCCGGGTGCCTCATGAGCTGCTGGGCACAGTGAGAGCCAATAGCAGCTCTGCCCCATGTCTGTCTCTGGATCAGCATACCTGGGCCAGATTAAAAGACTGCAGCAGGGTGGATCTCGATGAGCTGGGCTGTGATAGGCTGGTCTGCTGAGTGGAGTTCTGACGAGGGAGGAAGTCCAGATGTGGAAAATGGAGGTCCTCATGGAGTGGGGGGGTCGTCTGGCTTATTGTGAGGCTCTGCTGGGGTGGTGGGCCAGGGATAGAACCTGCCATCCCTCCCGGGCACCTCATGAGTGGCTGGGCACAGTGAAAGCCAGTAGCAGTTCTGCCCCCATGTCTGTCTCTGGATCAGCAAACCTGGGCCGGATTAAAAAAGACTGCAGCAGGGTGGATCTCGATAAGCCGGGCTGTGATAGGCTGGTCTGCTGAGTGGAGTTCTGACGAGGGGAAGTCGGATGTGGAAAATGGAGGTCCTCATAGAGTGGGGGTTGAGATCATTATTTGTGCATTTTGAGAAATAAAGGTCAAGTATAATTACAGGTCTTTGATGATCCAACCGTAACTTTTTAAAACAGTATTTGTCACTCAAGGATTATGGAGAATAATAGTAGATTAGCTGTTTATTTATTTATTGGTTTGGGGCCACAGTTGATGATGCTCAGGGGCTATTTCTTGGCTCTACAGTTGGCAGTCACTCTGGCAGTGTTCTAGGTCCATATGGGATGCTAGCAATTGAACTCGGGTCAGATGCATGCAAGTCAAGCCCTATCGACTGTACTGTCTCTCTAGCTCCATAATTGACAGTTCAGTGACAAGATTAACCCATGGGATTTCTGTCTTCAAATCCATTTAATATTATTTTGAATGTTACTTTAAAACGTCAGTGTCATACTCCTATACTCAGAAAAAAAATGGAATATGTGACCTTATTTTTTAAAATAATTAATTATTTTAATCTTAGTTAAAAAAGATTTTAATACTCAGCAACTGACTTGGGATGATACTTCATGTGTATCAATGAGCTTCTTTGTTCTGGTCAGAAATGAATATGAATATCACTATTATTTATACACAGAAAGATGCAATATATTAATATCGAAAATCAAATGTGTATTTTGTGTCTATTTTAATTTATTTTTGTAAGTGAGTTGTTACGTTTCATCAACAGCAAACTTTTTTTAGTACACAATTACGAATTCATATTTACAAAATCTGATTTATTCTACTTAAACTATTCATGTCAGAATAATAAAATATATTACCATCAATAGAATGTGTTGTGTATCATTTTAATATTAGTAGTAATGCATTTGTGTGCACTACATGCACCCACCCAGCCCCAAATTGGGACCAAACACAATAACATTATTTAAAGTTTTTGGTTCTCTATACCTTCGCCAAAACCAAAGCCTGCAAGGGGAAAACAATTACTGATGTAGATTAGGTATCTTATTTGATAAATCAGTAGGATTGAGTTTATTTCCAGTAAAAAATAAAAAAATGGCTTATTTAGTATTTAGCTGTATTCAATATGACAAAATCAAGATGCCATTCTACCATAGTTGCTGATTTTTAACATTATCATATAGTCAGTTGATCTAATTTCACTGAAGATGGAGTCCTTTCTAGTCCAAATATCATATCACTTTCTAAGATGTTTGTTTTAAGACTTAACTAAGACTTCTTCAACATGTTATGGTCCCTGTCATTAAAAAGCTTTTGTTTCTCATTAAAAAAAAAGGTAGAATGGGCTGAGAGACAGGACAGCAGGTAGAACATTTGCCTTGTGTACTGCTGACCTGTTTGATCCCCTAGCATCCCATATGGTTCCTTGAGCTTGCCAGGAATGATCTCTCAGCTCAGAGCAAGAGTAAGCCCTGAGTACTGCTGGGTTTGGGCCAAGAAGCAAGAAATTGTGACTCAAACAGCAAATGCAATTATCATAATATTTACTGCTGTCAGTTATACTAATTTATTGCTGGTCAGTTTCACCCATTGCAGAACAAAGAGCTCTTTGAAATCAAAAGATAAGTCTGCAATTTGGCACAGTGCTCTATTTAAAGGATAAATAGTTATGAGGAAGCTTTGAAAACCCTTTCCTAATGCATTTTGCTTATTTTTTAATCAATATGTGTGTTTCTCAAAGTGATACAGCTATACATACATGCATATTCCTATATACATATATATATATATATATATATATTCCTAGAAAACTATGCCCCAAGTGAAATAGACAGAAAGTATAGATAAGTATTTATTCCACTATGAAGTGGCAGAATGCAAAATTCGACTATTCTCATATCTAACCACCATTTCTGGTTCATTCACTCATTAACTATGTTCATGTTGATTGCCAATTCTGTTTGATGAGTCAATAATTATTAGTCAATTTACCAGTAACAGTTATAGACCTCATTCCCATGACCTGAACGAATGGTTTAAGGCTCTTTATGTTCCTGGGTGAGCAGATGCCCTTAGGCTACACTAACATGTGACAGGACGTTTGGAGATGTTACTGGTGCCCACTCGAGCAAAATCAATGAACAACGGGAAGATAAGTGATACAAGTGATTCTGGATAGTAACTCCATATTTAAATGGTAGAAATTTCTTTTGTATTTGTGTGTGGGTTGTAGCTCCCGAATGGTGTTCAAAGGTCCAGGGCCCCCTCTCAAAGATAATTATCGGTGCCAGAGGTATGGTGTACGACTTACATGTAACAAACCCAGGTTCAATCCTGCACTCACTATAGTCCTGTGAGCCATACCAGGAGTTAGCCTTGAGCACAGAGCTTGGAGTAAACTATTATCATGAAATCACTTAGTGCAAGCATAAATACTATTGCATCCCTTCTTATAGCTTATATAGAAAGATTATGGCAACATATATATGTATATATATTATGTATATTAACTGGGAGGACAGTTTTGTATTCTAACATGCACTTATTTCATTTAGAATTTATTGATTCATTACCCAAATTTTCCTTTCAGGCCCTCCTGGTCCTCCCTGGTGGTCTGCGGATAGAAGACATTAGAGCCACGTCTGTGGCCCTTACTTGAGCCGTGGTTCAGACAATCATAGTCCTATATCTAAATACAATATCCAGACAAAGACGATTCTCTCAGATGACTGGAAAGATGCAAAAACAGGTGAGATTTGTTGGTCTGGTCACTCTACATATTTTGAAATCAGTTATGTTATCAAGGACAAAAAGCAGGAAGTTCTGAAATACTGTTAAGTGCTATGTTTGTATGCTAGCATCCTACAGTAGTGAAGAAAGCTAGAGGGCACTTAAACATCAAAGCGAATATGGGAAAATTTCATTAAGTTCCCTGCCACTGTATTGCTTATTTGGAACAACTAATGCTTTCTTTCATTCTGATTTATGAAGAAAAAAGAATGGTAAGTCTTACTTCCGTTAGTAAATGTAATTACAGCTTATAATTTGTAACCATTTTTAAATTATGTATTTATTATAGGTATGCATATTAGACATGTTATATTTTTTCATAACTGTTAATTTAATCACCTTCATCTTACTAACATATGCAACCTAATCTTACTACAATAATCCATTGTTTTTTGAAGATAATCAAACCTGGTTTGAATTTTTAGATTTTACTTTAAAATTACTTCTTTTTTTAAACGTGTTTGCAGTTTTAAGTGCTGCTGATTTACAATAGCGTTACTGGTAGAGTTTTTATGAACACAATGTTCTAGTACCACACCCTCCCCGAGTGCCTGCCTGCCTCTTCCATCTGGTTCTTCTTTCCTCTTCCCATCTACACTGCACCACTCTTGTTGCATCCATGGGGCAGCAAAATTTGCTTTTTTGTTGAGGCAATATAAGTTTACAAAGTATAAAAGATTTTTTTGAGGTTCACTGTTAACACATCAAACACCACTGTATCACTGTATCACTGTCTTCCCGTTCATCATCGATTTGCTTTAGCGGGCACCAGTAACATCTCCATATGTCCTGTCTCATGCAAGTAGAGCCCAAGGGCACCTGCTTGCTCCAGGAACCCAAAAGAGCCTCAAACCATTCCATCAGGTCATGGGAATGAGGTCTATAATTGTTACTGGTATTTGATATATCAAATACGACACGGGTAGCTTGCCAGGCTCTGCCGTGCAGTTAGCATACTCTTGTAGTCATCTCAAAATCCAGCATTTATTGATGAACCACGCGGCTGCTTGCAGCAGTGCACCAGGCTGTGATAGGCTGGTCTGCAGGGGTGGAATTCTGACGAGGGGGAAGTCTGGGCGGATTAAAAAGACTGCAGCAGGGTGGATCTCGATGAGCCGGGCTGTGATAGGCTGGTCTGCTGGGTGTAGTTCTGGTCTCCTGGGTGAGTCCAGGAGTTCTGGGCTGTAGTGTGCTATGCCGATCGGGTGTCCGCACTAAGTTCGGCATCAATATGGTGACCCTCCGGGAGGCGGAGGGACCACCAGGTTGCCTAAGGAGGGTGAACCGGCCCAGGTCAGAAACAGAGCAGGTCAAAACTCCCTGCTGATCAAATACCAAAGTCTCAATATTCGGCTCCCACAGTCCACTGTACTCTCTCACCAATGTCCCCCTCTCCCAACACGTAATCTCAGTTCAGAGTCTAACAGTTTCTTTTCATCAGACTTTGTCTATTCCCATGCTTTGTTTATATATAATATATACAGTCAGATTATTTATATTTACTTTTGATTCTTTTCTTAGCATGCGGTTTTATCCATGCTGTAGCAAAAGGCAAGATTTTGTTTTTCTAATGCCAGAACAGTACTTTTATTGTGTATCTTTATCCACTCACCTATTTAGGGTCGCTTCTGTTGTCTAGTTGGAAATAGACTTACTATGAAGATTGGTAGACGTACCTCTTATCCAAATTTGCTTGTATCTGGAGATAAATACCAAGAAGTGAGATTGCTAAACCATCCGGTAGTTTAATTTTAAACTTTTTCTTCTATTTAAGATTTTTTATTAAAATTTTATGATTTACAAAATTATTGATAGTTGGGTTTTAGATATATAATATTCTAGCAGCCGTCTCATCACCAGTGTCAACTTCCAGTTTACCATTTTTCACAAGTTCCTTGCACCCTCCCAGCCTACAAGCACTTTTTAAGTTTGGTTGTTACAGTCTGAATCTACAATGTTTCCAATGCTGTTTACTCTATGGTTTTCACTCCTCTACACCACTGAAGTACCCAAGACCTTTGACCCTTGTCCCCATTGCTTCCTGTCTGCCTCTTCTTAACTCTTCCTTAATTTTTTACCTTCTCTATTCTTCTCTCTATAATTCAGGGTCAAGGGTGACATAGGTACCACCCATTAGTCCATTGTATTCCCTGACCAGTTTTTCTGTATACCACTGACAAATGACATCACTCTGTGTCTGATCTTCTTCTAGTTTACTTCACTTAACATAATATCTTCCAGTTCCATACAAATTGGAAAAATTGTAGTATAATTCAATAATTCCTTGCAGTTGCATAGTATTCCATTGCATATACACTGTATATCATAATTCACTCACCTGTCACTGGATTCCTAAGTTGATTCCACATACCAGCTATTGTACTGTGTTGCAATTAACAACGGTATGCATATTACATATTTATTTATTCATTTTATTGAATTGCATAGTTATTTTATGAGATACATAGTTACACATCATTTCATGTTGGGTTTCAGAACCACAATATTCCAACACCCATCCCTCCACCATTGTATATTTTCCTATGCATTATGGTTTCCAATACAGATACTGAGAGTTTATGCTTGTTCCTTTGCCTACCTTCAGCATGCATTTCTTATCCAGAGTGATCATTTTCAACTATCATTGTCATAGTAGTCCCTTCTGTGTCACAACTGCCTTCTCTCCCAGCACTTGAGGTAAGCTTCAGTGGACCAATCCTCCTGACCCTTCTTTATACTGTGCATGGATATTAGTCTCATACTATGGTATTTTTTTATATTCCACAATGAGTACAGTAATTCTATGGCAGTCCCTCCCCTTTTGACTTCACTCAGCATGATTCTTTTCATGCCTATCTATTTATAAGCAAATTTCATATTTAATTTTTACCTGTTGGCTGTATAACACATTGTGTAGATGTATTAATGTTTCTTTAGCCAGTCACCTGTTCTCAGGCCCTCAAATTGTTTCCAGAGTCTGGCTATTGTGAATAGTGCTGCAACAAATATGGAAGTGCAGATGGTGTTTCTGCTATATGTTTTTGTGCTCCTGGTATATATTCCCAGAGCGGCTTTTATGGAAACTCAATTTCTAGGGTTTTATTTTTTGAGGAATCCCCATACTGTTTACCTCAGAGGCTGGGCCATTCAGCATTCCTACCAACAATGAAACAGAGCTCCTCTTTGTACCCATGCCAGCACTGGTTGTTCTTGCTCTTTTGGATGTGTGCCATTCTCCATGGTGTGAGATATCTCATTTTGATTTGCACCTCCCAGGTGATTAGTGATACAGAGCATTTTATGTGCCTTTTGACCATTTCTATTTCATATTTGAGGACATTTCTGTTCATTTTTTCTCCCCATTTTGATGGGGTTGAATGTTTTAGTTTTTTTCTCATAAAGTTCTATCAGTGCCACATGTATCTTGGATATTAATGCCTTATCTTATTATGTAAATACCTTTTATTATCTCAGGGTCTATTTTTATATATTGGTCAGTTTCTTTTGAGGTGCAGAAGCTTTTTAGTTTCAAGTAGTTCCATTTGTCTGCCTTTGTTTTCACTTGCTTGGTCAGTGGTGTTTCATCTTTGTAGATGCCTTTAGCTTCAGTGTCATGGAGGATTCTGCCAACGTTTTTCTCCATGTACTTTATGGATTCAGGTCTGATATTGAGATCTACTTTGTGCCTGGCATTAGAAAGAGGTCTGAGTTCTTTTTTTTTTTTTTGCATGTACCCACCCAGTTTTCCCAGCACCACTTGTTGAAGAGGCTTTCTTTGCTTCCAATTCACATTCTTGCTCACTTATGAGAGATTCTGTATCACTGTATCACTGTCTTCCCATTGATCATCAATTTTGCTTGAGTGGGCACCAGTAACATCTCCATAAATCCTGTACAAGCAAGTGTAGCCCAAGTGTATCTGTTTGCTCCGGGGACAGGGAAGAGCCTCAAATCATTCTTCAGGTCATGGAATTGAGGTCCATAATTGTTACTAGTTTTTGGCATATCAAATAAAACACGGGTAGCTTGGCGGCTCTGCTGTGATATCTCACGGTGGCACAATAAAACATCAAAAAAAACACACCACGGTAGCTTGCCAGGCTATGTCATGGTTCTGGGTTCATCTCATGGTGGTATAATAAAATATGATACTGAATGCTTAAAAATGAACTAATACTATCCATATAAAAATATCACAGTCGTACTTTAAGTGTTTACAAATAGTGAAGGCTTTAGAAGATGATCTAGTTAGTGGAGTTTTTGAACAGACAAAAATTTGGTGTTTCAGGGGCCAGAGTGATAGCCCAGCGGGTAGGGCATTTGCCTTGCACGCAGCCAGCCTATGCCAGCCTGGGTTCGATCCCTGGCATCCCATATGGTTCCCTGAGCACCCGGGGAGAGTAATTCCTGAGTGCAGAGCCAGGAGAAACCCCTGAGCATAGCCGAGTGTGACCCCAAAAAAAATTGGTGTTTCAGTCTTCAGCTAGATCTGTAAGCTCCATCACTTGACTTGACTTGATATCCCATTATTCATCGAATTGCTTTGCATGTGGCCAGACAAAAAATTTGGTGTTTCAGGGCCATAGTGATAGCCCAGCGAGTAGGGCATTTGCCTTGAATGTGGCCAGCCCATGCCAGCCTGGGTTCAATCCCTGGCATCCCATATGGTTCCCTGAGCAGGCGCCAGTAACATTTCCATTTGACCCTACAGTGCCAGTGTAGCCCAATGGCATCTGGTTGCTTCAGAATACAAAGAGCCTCAAACCATTAAGTAATAATATATTTGAAAATTCTTGTCAGGATATTGAACATTATTCCATTGGTTTGTGGGTCTGTCTTAAGTTATCAAGAAAAAATATCAAGGGCATCCAAATAGGAAAGGAATAAGTCAAGCTATCACCCTCCTCCTTTGTAAATGACATGATGCTATACTTATAAAATCCTCAAGACTACAAATAAGCTCCTGGAAACAATAGGTTTGTATTCTAATGTGTCAGGTTACAAAATCAATACTTGAAAGTCCATTGATTTCCTATATACAATGATAGGAAGAGATATTTTTTAAAAAAACTCCCATTCCATATTCCTCTAAAAATCAAAGACCTCCAAAATCTGCTTAACTAAAGAGGAGAAGGACCTATACAAAGAAAACTACAGATGACTACTTCAAGAAATAAAAGAGGACTAAGGAAATGGGAGACGCATCCCTCTGCTCATGGATTGGGACAATTAACATTGTCAAAATGGCAATACTTCCCAAAGCATTATGCACTTTTATCAATGTGGTCCCCTATAAGGATAACCATGACATTTAAAACATAAATAAACATGCAATCCACAATGTGGAAGAGGAGAGAGAGAG
>JAJIBD010035925.1:0-23719 GCA_021461705.1 Cryptotis parvus
AAAAGATGTTTACTATGACAATTGGATAGTATTAGATGCCAAATTATATACCTATAAATATATTTCTTTTTTTTTTCATACTACATTTTTGCATATGTGAGAACTGAGTATATAGATTTTTTATTTACATTACTTGTCATTTCTTGTTGTTCATCGATTTGCTCAAACAGGCGCCAATAACGTCTCCATTCATTGGGAATGAGGTGCATTATTGTTACTGTGTTTGGCATATCAAATACACCACAGGTAGCTTGCCAGGCTCTGCCGTGGCTCTGGGTTCATACCAGGGCTCAATCTTTTCTATGTCAGACCATCAACCATCCAGGGTCCACGGGAAAGAACCCTGGGTGTAGACAAGCCTGTCTCCTGTTTGCCACCTGCCCACGCAGCCGGGCACGCAGCCACACCTGCAACACTTTGATTTTATTTACATATAGATAGTTTTTGTTTAGGACACTAGTTAAATTCTGAAAAGATTAGAAAATGTCTTTCTAGTGATCGAGAAAAACTGGGGAGTATAGTGGTTGTGAATTTGTAAGTTGGTAATGTGTTTATCTTCACTTGAGTTTACAATTTAAAATTTTATAAGGAATGTATCTGAATCAGTTTTGGTCAATTCACCCAAAATGTATAGTTTGGCTTCATGTTCTTTTCAGTAATAAAGGTCTGCAATAGAAAGCGTATTTAGTACCGCTTTTGAATTTGCTTCTTATTTTTTACTGTTTCCATTTATGCTTTTGCATTTTGGTATCTCCAAAGCATTCTTAGTATACAAGAGGCATTTGCTTTGGCCAGTGTTAGGAAATAAGGATGCAAAGCTGCCCATACAGTACTGTGTGAAGAACCACCGTGTGCAAAGAAGCTTCTTGGGTCACCTCCAGGGGCAGAGGGTGGTGCAGTTTGCACATGGCACTGGAGTTCTTTTGTCTAGGGGATGTTTTACTGGACCATCTCTTTGGTCCCATAATACTGCTTTTTTAAATGTTTTAAAAATTTTTATAAAAATGTTTATTATTGGGGCGGAGCGATAGCCCAGCGAATAGGGTGTTTGCCTTGCATGCGGCCGGCCTGTGCAGCCAGGGTTCAATCCGGCATCCCATATGGTCCCCCGAGCACCGCCAGGGAGTAATTCCTGAGTGCAGAGCCAGGAGTAACCCCTGAGCATCGCCGGTGTGACCCAAAAACCCAAAAAAATTGTTTATTATTGAATCACTGTGGTGGAACAGTTACAAAGCTGTTTGTGTCTGGTTTCATGCATACAATGTTCTCACAGCCATCCCTCCACCAGTGTACATTTCCCACCACCAATGTCCCCAATTTCCTTCCCGCCTCCGCCCACCACACTACAAGTCTTTGATATTTCATTACTTATGAAAGTATATAGAAATTATATAAGAAAGATATGGACTTTGGGGTAGTGATATCCAACCTGCCGCTTATATACAAATAAATTGTTTCTAGGTAGTCTTTTGTAGAGTCTCTAGGATTTTCTTTTTTTTTTAACCATAATACTGCTTTTAAATAATTATAGTGTTGAAAAGTTGGCCAAAGTGACAAATTGAGTCCAAATCCTAAAATATCAATGGTCTGTTTATCCTGGTTTGTGTTTCTTAATCTGTATATTAGGGGAAACAATAGTAAATAAATAACAAATAAACAGCAAATTAAATAGGGAAAAATACTAACAAAAGTATTATAGGTTTATGGATAAGAATTATAAAAAGATTCTGATTTATCTTCTACATAATCCTGACATAATATGGATCCAATAAAATACATTATTTTAATGTAATTTTAATATTCAAAATTGCTTTTACTTTTTTCTTTTCATATATATGTTTGTTTCGTGGCCACGACCAGTTCCGTGGTCACTGCCGGTTCTTAGGGATGACTCCTGACGAGGCTCTCAAGACTATAGTGTGCTTGAAATCGAACCCTGGCTGGCCACATGAAAGACAGCACCCTTCCCACTGGTACTGTTCCTCCAGTCCCTTTTGTTCATTTATGGCTTTTTGGACTACACCTGAAGGTGCCTCGGTCTTGCTCCCAGTTCTGTACTCAAGGATCAATCAGGTAATTCCTGGTAAAGCTCAGAATACCAGATGTGGTATTGGGGAACCAAACTGTGGTCGATAGCAAACACCTTACCTCTATACTATGTCTCTGGCTCTAACTTCATTAATCTAAAAAAAATTATATGGCAATACTTTAATGTTCATAGCTTAATTTTAAAATACAGACAAATCCAAGAAAATGATAGCATAAACTTGTCAGTATTCAGGTAATTCTTTGGAAAGATGTTGTAGACATTGTATATGAATAGCATATTTGACTTTTAATTTTTTATTTTTATTAATAATTTTTTAAATTTTTTATTAGGGGGATACTGCACGGCAAGTCTGGCAAGCTGCTCGTGTCGTATTTGATATGCCAAATACCAGTAACATTTATATTAGGTCATTCCCATGACTTAATATAATGGTTTGAGGCTCTCTATGTTCCTGGAGCAAGCAGATGCCTTTGGGTTCTAGCATGAGACAGGACATATGGAGATATTACTGGTGCCCGCTCTAGCAAATAGATGATGAACGGAAGATCGTGATAGTGATAGTGATTAGGGGATGGGCACACTCATCTTTGCTCAGTTGTTATTCCTGACTCTGTGCTCAGGAGTGAGAATGATTCCTGCTAGCGGTTTGGGAGCTATACACAGTACTTGGAGAAATATATGTGGTGCCGGGGATTGAACTGGAATTAGTAACATGGGAAACAACCACTTTACCTCCCATACTGTCTCTCCAGTCTATAGTCTGATGTTTAGGTAGTATTTTTTTTATCATTTTTTAAGAGAACAAAAAATCCTATTTTTCAGGAAACCCAGTTTCTAGTTCTGACTAGGTGGAGAGAGAGAGAGAGAGAGAGAGAGAGAGAGAGTTTGTGTGTTTTTTTTATGGTAATAAACCCTCTAAAATTAGTATTGCTTTGTAAAATGTATATATTTTTGCAAGTGAGTTCTAAAAATGTTTGTATTCATACCACATTTCAGGAACTATTATTTGCCTATAGGTTAATATTAAAAAATTTTACAAACCAGGAAAGAAACCCTAAATTGAACTTTAGATAATTGAAAGATGTTTTGACTGTTGAGCGAACTTATGGAGAAATTTTTCATTTTTTGCTTTTTATGTCACACCCAGCAATACTCAGGGTTAATCCTGGCTCTGTACTCAGGAATTCCTCCTGGCAGGGCTCAGGGGACCATATGGGATGCTGGGGATTGAACTCTGGGTCAGCCATGTGCAAGACAAACACCCTACCTGCTGTGCTATTGCTATGGCCCCTTATGGAGAAATTTTGTTAAGTATTTTCTGAGATGTGTTTAAAACTAAAGAGAATATTATGGACATAAAGCAGGAATAGTATACTGGGCTCTAACATCTGTTAGCTTTTAGAAAACTCAGGAAATGAAACTAGCATCTCTAGCTTGTGGATACGCTAATAGAATGCATTGTTAATAGTTCAGGGCATGTAGATGGACAAAGTGTGCTTTAAATAACTTCTTACCCCTTCTCTGCATCTTTTCTTTTTACTAAATATATGAAATTCTCAAACGTGTGGGGAGTCGGATGTTAGGTAAGATAAGAAGGGAGCAGTGTGATAATAATTGTTGAAAATGGTAATACCAGCCTAGAACTGAGATTGAATATATGCAAAGGGATACACATGATAACCTCTAAATATGCGTATTGCAATCTACAATGTGTAAGAGAAGGAAGAGAGAGAGAGAGAGAGAGAGAGAAAGAGAAGAGATAAAGACCTGCCATAGAGGCAGGATAGGGGAGGGTGGAGGGAATCGGGGACATTGGTGGTGGGAAATGGGCACTGGTGGAGGGATGGTTGCTGGAACACTGTATGACTGAAACCCAAACATGAACATCTTTGTAATTGTATATCCCATGGTGCTATAATAAAATATTTTTTAAAAATAAAATAAAATCATTGAGGGGGACTTGACAAGAAAAGAAAATTACAGACCCTTAATGAATGTAGGTACAAAAAGTCTTTAAAAATACTAGACAATTGTAAATCACTTGATCACTTGACATCCCGTTATTCATCGATTTGCTCGAGCAGGCACCAGTAACATTTCCATTTGACCCTATCACGTGCCAGTGTAGCCCAATGGCATCTGGTTGCTTCAGGAATACAAAGAGCCTCAAACCGTTCCTTCAGGGTCTTGACGAAGAAGTCTGACCATCTTGTAGGTGGGCGGCCACGTGATCTTTTGACATCCCGTGGGATCCAGTCGGTAATGGCTCTAGTCCAGCGGTCGTCTCCAAATCGCATTACATGTCCAGCCCATCTGATTTTCGATGCCTTGGCAAACGAGACAGCATCCCTGACTCTGGAACAGCGACGGAGGTCAGACTCCCGGATTCCTTCTCTCACTTGAGTGAGGCGTGATATTCCAAGCATAGCTCTTTCGATTCCTCTCTGGGAGACCCGAATAGCATTCTCATCCTGCTTTCGTAGGGCCCAGGTCTCTGAGGCGTATGTTAATGCAGGGAGAACGGTGGAGTCTAAGAGATGTGCCTAGAGCCGGAGGTTCTTTTTGTCTTTTTTAGCTATTTCTTCGATGCTTTTGAAGGCATTCCATGCCGCTCTCTTCCTCCTGCACAGCTCAGGTTTTAGGTCGTTCATCATGTTGACTTCTCGACCTAGGTACACATAACTGCTGCATTCAGAGATGTTTGTTCCATTGAGAGTGAATGGGGCCTCTGGAACTAGTTCATTTTTCATGAACATAGTTTTGTTGAGATTCAGCTGTAGACCTATCTTTCCACATTCTCGGTCAAAGTCAGCCAGCATTTGTGCCGCTTGGCTAATGTTTGGTGTTATTAGAACGATGTCATCAGCGAAGCGGAGGTGGTGTAGTTGCCGACCATCTATCTTCACTCCCATTCCTTCCCATTCTAATTGCTCGCATGATGTTCTCTGAGGGTGGCGCTGAAGAGTTTTGGTGAAATGGTATCACCCTGCCGAACCCCTCTTTTTGACATCGATGATCACTTCTTTGTAGAATGGTGAGATCCTGGTGGTGAATCCATAATACAGCTCACGAAGGATCTTGATGTATTGGGTTTGAACGCCCTGTTTGGCTAGGGCTTCGATGACCGCTTCAGTCTCCACAGAATCAAAGGCTTTCTTTAAATCAATGAACGTGAGACAGAGTGGCATCTTGAACTCCCTACAAACTTCAATGAGCTTGGTTACCGTGTGGATATGGTCGATTGTGCTGAATCCTTTTCCGGAAGCCAGCTTGCTCGCATGGTTTGTCCTTCATCTAATGTTCTGCCAATCCTGTTCAGGATGACTCGAGTGAACAGCTTGTAGATGACAGACAACAGGCAGATGGGGCGATAGTTGCCAATGTCGTGGATGTCTCCCTTCTTGAACAGTAGAACTGTCCTGCTGGTTTTCCATTGGGAGGGCACCTTGCATTCAGACAGGTAGCGTGTGAAGAGCCTGAGCCAGTGTATTGATGAGTACTGAAGGCAGATTCTTCAGGTGTTCGGGTCTGACTTTGTCTGGGCCTGGTGCTGTTCCCTTCTTTACCGACAAAATGGCATGTCGGATTTCAGAAGGGAGAACGTTGGGAACGACATATCCATCCTGCGGAATTTGGTATGTGGGCAGGTGGACGTGGCTATCAAAGAGATCTGAGTAGAAGTCATGGATAATCTTCTCCATTGCCTTTCTGGAAGATGTGATAGATCCATCCGGACGTTGGAGGGCAGTCATCTTGGTCTTATAGTTGGCGAAGGACAGGCGGGCGTTGCGAATGCTTTTCCCGGCTTCTGCTGCATCTTCCAGTATTTCTGCTCTTCTCTCTTTGAGGTCTTCCTTTATCGCTTCTCTGCACTGCTTTTCAGCTTGGATGTTAGCATTTGGTCACCTGAGGCTCACGCCTTGCCACGTTGGCAAATGAGCTCGAGAGTTTTTTGAAGACAGGCGTCCCTTTTGTGGCTTTTTCTCTCTCGGCATTCTTCGCACAATCATGGAGGTGCTGAACCAGTCGGTTGTATTCTTCATTGATGTCATCAATGATGGTATCTTCCCATGTTGCCGCAATGGTGCCAAAGAGTTCCCAGTTGGTGGTCATTCTGGGAGTTCTCTTCTTAAACTTTGCAGCCTTTTCTCCCCGTTGCATGAAGTAGAATTTTGCACGAAGGAGACGGTGGTCCGATCCTGTTTGGAATTTTGGGACGACAGCAACATCGGTCAGGCAAAACCGTCGATTGAAGATGATGTGGTCAATTTCATTGTGGAACTGTCCACCAGGGATTCCCATGTCCAACGTTTCGATTCAGCCTTCTGGAACTGTGAGTTCCCATGAATGGTCTTGGTGGACATGATGAACTCAGATAGTCTCTCACCCTGTTCATTCCATTCTAGGCCATGGGTCCCGATGTGGAGTTCTTCGGCCGATCTTCTCGGTCCTATCTTGGCATTAAAATCACCGACTATGATCTTGTAGAAGGTGTGATCTTTTTTATAGAACTCCTCCAGTTCCATGTAGAATTTCTCAATTTCTTCTTCCTTGTATGTGGATGTTGGTGCGTAGACAACGAAGATAGAAATTGCTGGCAGTGGGCCACATCTCTTCAAGTGTAATCATCCTATCCGGTTTGTTAGGCATTCAAATGAATCAATGTTCGCGGCCATGTTTGTGTTGACAAGGACACCGACGCCACCGACACCTCTTTCATCGCATGTTCTGAGGAACAGTTCTTCTCCGTGTCAAAAACAGCGTGATGCGATTGACGCCTCCTCGTCTCAGTCAGACCAATGATGTCATACTTGATCTTTTGTGCTTGCACCATCAGGTCCTCGATATATGCTTCCGTTGCCAGTGTACGTGCATTGAAAGTACAGACTGTCATTTTAGTCCTTCTTCGTTTTGGCAGCTTAGTATGGCCCTGAAATTTTATCAGGCCCTCCTTGTTCATCCTTCTTAGTGCTGCCGTATTAAGGGCTCTTTCAGGGTCAGGAAGATGAACATTTTTTATTACTGGTTTTGGCATATTGAATACACATCAGACAGCTTGCCAGGCTCTGCCGTGTGGGTGTATACTCTTAGTAGCTTGCTGGGCTAAGCACTGCCAGGAGTAATTCCTGAGTGCAGAGCCAGGAGTAACCCCTGAGCATCACTGAGTGTGATGTCACTCTCCACCCTGACAAGCAGGACATACCCTTCAGCCACTCCACGTAGCCGGAGGACACATGGCCTGTGCCCCGGTCATCCCACTGGCGGTCCTTGATGAGCGCAGCGAACATGGCGGTGGTAAAGATGGTAAAGAAAGATGACCGCTGGGTGTCCGTAATTGTAAATCATTGTGGCTTAATAAGATATAAATAATAATAAAGAAAAATATGAAATTTTATTTAAACACTGTGCTTCATCGAGTTGTTCACAGCACATTTTTCAGGTGTTCAGTGTCACAGCACTAGTTCCACACCAAGGTGACCTTCTACCAATGTCTGTCATCCTCAAGCCTGCTTCCTCAACTGTAACAAAATATTTTACTTAATTTTATTTATTTTTATTTTTGTTTGGGGTCTATACCCAGTGATTCTCAGGGGATACTCTGGATCTGCACTCAGGAATCACTCCTGCAGTGCCTCAGAGAACCATATGGGATGCCTGAGACTGAACTCAGATTGGCTGTAGATGAGACAAGCACCTTATAATTCCTACTGTCCAGTCCCCACAAAATATTTTACTTTATATTGCTTATTAAAAACATGTATCTTGACAGATAAGAACCAATGAAAGAAATAAACTGAAGAAGACTACATAAAATAACTGTGACACAATGTAGCTACAAACTTAAAATGCATTTTAGATATACCAATGGTTCTTACCATTTAACCAATTTAATTTTTTACAATTCAAAATTGGGATGCAACTCTTCAAAACATTTTCTGTCACCAAAAAATATGACATTTTATGCTCTAGTGCCCCTAAGGCATGTATATTTTGTACACAGATGCTGCCATTAAAAAGTATATAATTTAAATTTGGCATAGTGTACTTAGGAATTATTAGCTCTTTTTCTGAATAATATTAAAACTGAGAGATACCAGTAGAGTAATAATGAAATAACCTTTTTATAACTATCTATTTACCTACATTTCCCATGACTTAATTTCTTTAAAAAAAAATTTCGGGATAGTAGATTTGGTTCAAAGGGTGGAATACATGTTTAACGGTGTGAAGGCTGAGTTTGAGTCCAGGAACTGGCATATTCCATCACCCTTTCCTCCCACCTCTGGGGATTTTCCTTGGTATCCAGGACTAGCAAGACTGGGCACAACAGTACTGAAGTAAGGATACACACACCCGTTTTTCAGATGGTGAATCAGACAAGCATTGGGATACTGTCACTGGGAATGATCCTAAACTCCTCTCTTCACCCCCACCCCAACAATTAAAAAATCAATTAATATTTATAATTATAATAGAAAAATATTTAAAATACTAAGATATTTAAAATACTAAAAATGAAAAAAGTATAATACTTTAAAAATGTTTAATTTATAATAGAAAAAAGTCACTTGTCACTTGTCTTCCCGTTGTTCATCAATTTGCTCGAGCAGGCACCAGTAACATCTCCATTTGTTGGGAATGAGGTCCATTATTGTTACTGTTTTTTGGCATATATTGTACATAACACGGGGAGCTTGAAGCTCTGCCGTGGCTCTGGGTTCATCCCAGGGGGCCCAGTCTTTTCTTTGTCAGACCATCAACCATCCAGGGTCCACGGGCCAGAGCCCTGGGTGTAGATAAGTCTGTCTCCTGTCTGCCATGTGCCGATGCAGCCAGGCACTGCAGCCACACCTGCAACACTTTGAGGGGCAGGAATAGAAAATAGTATAAATGAATATTTATAATGTATGGCCAATGAGAATTTAGAAAGAGTATGTAAAGGGTAAGTGGAGAGGGAGAAACAGAAAGAGTAATAAAAGAAACTCAAGAATCAGAGTTCTTACTGCTTTTCCCATTGATGGGTCTGTAGGGTAGTCCGTTCCTAGATGCCTTCCCTGTGCTGAGGGACAAGTAACTGCAGACTTTATTTTCAGCCCTTTCTCCATTCTGACAAGAAAAAGAACAAGTAATATAGGATGCATGGTTTGAAAACCCTTTTGGGGGGCAAGTCTCTTCCTGAGTTCAGTAAGTAGATTGTTAAAATTTTATCTTACTTATTTTTGCTACATTATTAACACAAATATCCTCACCTCCATCAGATATGCCAAAAACACTAGTTTTAATGAAATAAATGTGGTAAAATGACACTGTGGTAAACCCACAGGATGGATATGTCATTCTAACGTTCTCCCTTCTGAAATCCGACATGCCATTTCATTGGTAAAGAAGGAACAGCACCAGGCCCAGACAAAGTCAGACCCGAACACCTGAAGAATCTGCCATCGGTACTCATCAATACACTAGCTCGGCTCTTCACACACTAACTGTCTGGAATGCAAGGTGCGCTCCCAATGGAAAACCAGCAGGACAGTTCTACTGTTCAAGAAGGGAGACATTCACGACATTGGCAACTAACGCCCCATCTGCCTGTTGTCTGTCATCTACAAGCTGTTTTACTGAGTCATCCTGAACAGGATTAGCAGAACACTAGATGAAGGACAACCATGCGAGCAAGCTGGCTTCCAAAAGGATTCAGGCACAATCGACCATATCCACACGGTAACCAAGCTCATTGAAGTTTGTAGGGAGTTCAAGATGCCGCTCTGTCTCACGCTCATTGATTTAAAGAAAGCCTTTCATTCTGTGGAGTCTGAAGCAGTCATCGGAGCCCTAGCCAAACAGGGTGTTCAAACCCAATACATCAAGATCCTTCATGAGCTGTATTCCGGATTCACCACCAGGATCTCACCATTCTACAAGGAAGTGATCATTGATGTCAAAAGAGGGGTTCGACAGGGTGATACCATCTCACCAAAACTCTTCAGCGCCACCCTCGAGAGCATCATGCAACAATTAGAATGGGAAGGAGTGGGAGTGAAGATAGATGGTCGACAACTACACCACTCTGCTTCGCTGATGACATCGTTCTAATAACACCCAAGTGGCACAAATGCTGGCTGACTTCGACCGAGAATGTGGAAAGATAGGTCTACAGCTGAATCTAAAGAGAACTATGTTTATGAAAAATGAACTGGTTCCAGAGGCCCCATTCACTCTCAATGGAACAGACATCTCTGAATGTAGCAGGTATGTGTACCTAGGTCGAGAAGTCAACATGATGAACGACCTAAAACCTGAGCTGCGCAGGAGGAAGAGAGCGGCATGGAATGCCTTCATAGGCATCGAAGAAATAGCTAAAGGACAAAGAACCCCCGCTCCGGGCTCATCTTTTTGACTCCACCATTCTCCCTGCATTAGCATACGCCTCAGAGACTTGAGCCTACGAAAGCAGGATGAGAATGCTATTCGGTCTCCCAGAGAGGAATCGAAAGAGCTCAGCTTGGAATATCATGCCTCACTCAAGTGAGAGAAGGAATCCGGAGTTCTGATCTCCATCGCTATTCCAGAATCAGGGACACTGTCTCGTTTGCCAAGACATCGAAAATAAGATGGGCTGGACATGTAATGTGATTTGGAGACGACTGCTGGACTAGAGCCATTACCGACTGAATCCCATGGGATGTAAAAAGATCACGTGGCCGCCCACCTACAAGACGGTCAGACTTCCTTGTCAAGACCCTGAAGGAACGGTTTGAGGCTCTTCATGTTCCTGAATCAACCAGATGCCATTGGGCTACATTGGCACGTGATAGGGTCCAATGGAAATGTTACTGGCGCCTACTCGAGGAAATCAATGAATAACGGGATTCAAGTGATCAAGTGATCAAGTAAATTTAATGAATGGCAGATGAACAAGAAGTAAATGAAAACAAAAAGTGGTGAATGACAGATTCCTGTCAGTTATTAACATATACTCCTGAATTACAAGGCCCCAAAACCCGCTTAAGTTAACTGCTAAAATTTACTGAGATCTTTCTGGAAATATATTTAGCCTGGTTTTGTTTGTTGGACCCAAGAGAAGGCACTCACCACTGCTGACTGTGCTCTGGAAACAATGTTGAGGTCAGGCTGCGTGCAATACAAGTACCTCACCCACTGTACTATCTCTCTGATCCCCAAACCTTGTATTATTTGAAGATGTTAATCATAAAACAGTTCTATATGTGAAATTTTATTATTCCAATTTTAAAGATGGGAAATTAAAACTTAGTAAATTTAAGAAACTTGCTCTAACGAGGCAACCGGGTGGGTAATGACGTGGAAATGACAGGCTCTGTGCACATTTGCTTCTGTCATTGGAATCCATGAGTCCCCAGATACTCTGGTGTCACTCAAGGGTAAAGAAAAGGACTGTTGTCACCTCAATGTCATCTGTCAGCTATCTCCAGAGCACCATGGGACACAGCACAGGTTCCATTGCTGTATTAGTGTTCCAGACCCAAAGTTTGGGCTTGTGAAAAGGTGAGTTCAAGAATCCATGCAGGGGCCAGAGCGATAGCCCAGCGGTAGGGCGTTTGCCTTGCGCTGCCCGGCCTGTGCCAGCCCGGGTTTGATCCCAGGCATCCCATATGGTCCCCCGAGCACCACCAGGAGTAATTCCTGAGTGCAGAGCCAGGAGTAACCCCTGAGCATTGCCGGTGTGACCCAAAAAGCAAAAAAAGAATCCAGGAATCCATGCAAGAGAATGGACTGACTTCATAGATTTCCATTTGTCACAGAAAACTGTCTTTCTTGATATTTGGAATGAGAACCAGAGAACACTGGTTCTGGATCCCTTTTGGTCTCTGAACTCTCCACGGAGCTGCTACATAACTGCCCATTGGCCCAACGCTGGGTCTCTGACATCCACTTTCAAACACATGCTCTGAGATTGCCCTTCAGAACACCCACCTCACTAGAGGGGAAGACTGATTTGGCTCACTGGTGGAAATTTAACCTTCCTAAGCTATTATAGTCCTTGATGACAATTTACAGCTTTTCCTTTTAATGAAAATTGCCATTTTAGCATGTAACCTTTCACAGAATCCTATGCAATGATTCTAGAATATCAAAACTGTATGGTGGTTGTATGAGAATTTATTTGTGATCAACACTTCTCTATAAAGAAATATCCCAAGTAAACACATCCAAAAATTTTGAGAGTGTAAAACAAAGGGGGAAGCCCCCAGAAGTTACCAAAATAAATCAAGGCAGAGAATGCAATGCCAGTTCTATTTTTTTTAACTTTTTGTTATTGATTGAAGTGCTGTGATTAAATGATGGTCAATAAATCAAGGCAGAAAATTAAATGACAGTTCTATTTTATTTCACTTTTTAGTACTAGGTATTCAGATCAGGTTCTTCCCAGGATCTTTCACATTTATACACTGTATACAGTTCTAGGCAGGTTCTAGCTGTGACCGTCATCCCAGTGAGCCTAGCAGGAAACCAGAGCAAACCCCACACCATAAGGTCAGTCATTTTCAACATCCAGACTCCACAGCTCCTCAGAGCTCCACCCAAGAAAACCTGATCCTCCCCTTTTGAGTTTCATCAGTAAATGCTCGAGATGAGAGCCTTCTCCTGAGAGTACACCATCTCAGGGCTGCTACATGCCTAGCAAGCTACCCATGTTTTATTTGTCACTTGTATCACTTGTATCACTTGTCTTCCGTTAATCATCGATTTGCTTGAGCGGGCACCAGTAACATCTCCATATGTCCTGAAACATGCTGGTGTAGCCCAAAGGCATCTGCTCACTCCAGGAACATAAAGAGCCACAAACCATTCCATCGAGTCATTTTCCACATTCGACTCCCGGTTTTATTTGATATGCCAAAAACCAGTAACAATCATGGTCCTCATTCCCATGACTTGAAGGAATGGTTTGAAGCTCTTCCTGTTCCTGGAGCAAGCAGATGTGCCTGGGGTACACTTGCTTGCAACAGGACATATGGAGATGTTACTGATGCCCACTCGAGCAAATCGATGAACAACGGGAAGACAAGTAATACAAGTGATTGATTAAATACTCTTAATGATGGTCCAACATAACTCCAACACCACACCCATCACCTGTGTACCCACTTCCATCTCTTATGAACTCCAAAGACCCTTCCTTTCACTAAAACCCTCCAACTCAGTTGTCCATATTGATTCTCCTGTTGTATGGCCTTTGACCCTTTCTTGCTATGTATCTTTAAGTCCGACATAAGACTAAGGTCATTTGGTATCTATTGTTTTCCTTCTAAATGACTTCATTCACCATGATGTCCTCCAGTTTCATGCATCTTGCAGCAAATCACATGATTTTGTTCTTTTTAAGGACTGCATAATACTCCATTGTGTTTATATGGTACACAATTTTTGATCCATTCTCCTGTAGTTGGGTGTTGGATTGTTTCCACAATTTGTTTGTTGTACTAAACAAGGTGCATATGTCCTTTAAAATTAATTTTCTAATTTTGTGGGTAATATGCCCACAAAATTGGTTATATGGGGGTTTCTATATCTACTTTTTGAGAGATCTTCATATTTTTCAAGTCTATTTTAATTCTAATATACTTGCTCTTTCCCATCCAATTCCTATGCACCTCCAGACAAAATCTTTTGGTCTTTAAGAGTATAACTCTCAGGTATTTTCTGGGAGATAATTGTATGCAATTGCTAGATTATCGCATAGATAATTGTTTACAATTGCAATTGCTAGTAGAAAATTCTACACATTGCATGAGACATTACCAAGTAATATTATCACATCAGTGTTTTGAGAATAACTTTTCATTTGTTTTAACATGCAATATAATTATATGTTGTTTAATGATGCTATATTAAGTGAATAAAGATTTTAGTATTTCATACTTATATCAATTGTTAGATGAATTGAGATCATTCACTGTATCACTGTCTGTCTTCCCGCTCATCATCGATTTGCTGGAGCGGGAACCAGTAACATCTCCATATGACCTATCTCATGCATGTTAGGTAGCCCAAGGGCACCTGCTTGCTCCAGGAACATAAAGAGCCTCAAGCCATTCCATCAGGTCATGGGAATGAGGTCTATAATTGTTACTGGTATCTGGGCATATCAAATACGACATGGGTAGTTTGCCAGGCTCTGCCATGCAGGTAGCATACTCGTAGTCATCTCAAAATCCAGCATTTATTGATGAACCGCACGCTGCTGCGGCTGTGCAAGCCGGGCTGTGATAGGCTGGTCTGCTGGGTGTTCTGACGAGGGGGAAGTCCGGATGTGGAAAATGGAGGTCCTCATGGAGTGGGGGGTTGTCTGGCTTGTTGTGAGGCTCTGCTGGGGTGGCGGGCCATGGATAGAACCTGCCATCCCTCCCAGGTGCCTCATGAGCTGCTGGGCACAGTGAGAGCCAATAGCAGCTCTGCCCCCATGTCTGTCTCTGGATCAGCATACCTGGGCCAGATTTAAAAAAGACTGCAGCAGGGTGGATCTCGATGAGCTGGGCTGTGATAGGCTGGTCTGCTGAGTGGAGTTCTGACGAGGGGGAAGTCCAGATGTGGAAAATGGAGGTCCTCGTGGGAGTGGGGGTCGTCTGGCTTATTGTGAGGCTCTGCTGGGGTGGTGGGCCAGGGCTAGAACCTGCCATCCCTCCCGGGCGCCTCATGAGTGGCTGGGCACAGTGAAAGCCAGTAGCAGTTCTGCCCCCATGTCTGTCTCTGGATCAGCAAACCTGGGCCGATTAAAAAGACTGCAGCAGGGTGGATCTCGATAAGCTGGGCTGTGATAGGCTGGTCTGCTGAGTGGAGTTCTGACGAGGGGGAAGTCCGGATGTGGAAAATGGAGGTCCTCATAGAGTGGGGGGGTTGAGATCATTATTTGTGCATTTTGAGGAAATAAAGGTCAAGTATAATTACAGGTCTTTGATGATCCAACTGTAACTTTTTAAAACAGTATTTGTCACTCAAGGATTATGGAGAATAATAGTAGATTAGCTGTTTATTTATTTATTGGTTTGGGGCCACAATTGATGCTCAGGGGCTATTTCTGGCTCTACAGTTGGCAGTCACTCCTGGCAGTGTTCTAGGTCCATATGGGATGCTGGCAATTGAACCTCGGGTCAGATGCATGCAAGGCAAGCCACCTATCGACTGTACTGTCTCTCTAGCTCCATAATTGACATTTCAGTGACAAGATTAACCCATGGGATTTCTGTCTTCAAATCCATTTAATATTATTTTGAATGTTACTTTAAAACTTCAGTGTCATACTCCTATACTCAGAAAAAAATGGAATATGTGACCTTATTTTTTAAAAACAATTATTTTAATCTTAGTTAAAAAGATTTTAATACTCAGCAACTGACTTGGGATGATACTTCATATGTATTAATGAGCTTCTTTGTTCTGGTCAGAAATGAATATGAATATCACTGTTATTTATACACAGAAAGATGCAATATATTAATATCAAAAATCAAATGTGTATTTTGTGTCTATTTTAATTTATTTTGTAAGTGGGTTGTTACGCTTTCATCAACAGCAGACTTTTTAGTACACAATTAAGGAATTCATATTTACAAAATCTGATTTATTCTACTTAAACTATTCATGTCTGAATAATAAAATATATTACCATCAATAGAATGTGTTGTGTATCATTTTGATATTAGTAGTAATGCATTTGTGTGCACTACATGCACCCACCCAGCCCCAAATTGGGACCAAACACAATAACATTATTTAAAGTTTTGGTTCTCTATACCTTCGCCAAAACCAAAGCCTGCAAGGGAAAACAATTACTGATGTAGATTAGGTATCTTATTTGATAAATAAGTAGGATTGAGTTTATTTCCAGTAAAAGATAAAAAAATGGCTTATTTAGTATTAGCTGTATTCAATATGACAAAATCAAGATGCCATTCTACCATAGTTGCTGATTTTTAACATTATCATATAGTCAGTTGATCTAATTTCACTGAAGATGGAGTCCTTTCTAGTCCAAATATCATATCACTTTCTAAGATGTTTGTTTTAAGACTTAACTAAGACTTCTTCAACATGTTATGGTCCCTGTCATTAAAAAAGCTTTTTGTTTCTCATTAAAAAAAAAAAAAGGTAGAATGGGCTGAGAGACAGGACAGCAGGTAGAACATTTGCCTTGTGTACTGCTGACCTGTTTGATCCCTAGCATCCCATATGGTTCCTTGAGCTTGCCAGGAATGATCTCTCAGCTCAGAGCAAGAGTAAGCCCTGAGTACTGCTGGGTTTGGGCCAAGAAGCAAGAAATTGTGACTCAAACAGCAAATGCAATTATCATAATATTTACTGCTGTCAGTTATACTAATTTATTGCTGGTCAGTTTCACCCATTGCAGAACAAAGAGCTCTTTGAAATCAAAAAGATAAGTCTGCAATTTGGCACAGTGCTCTATTTAAAGGATAAATAAATAGTTATGAGGAAGCTTTGAAAACCCTTTCCTAATGCATTTGGCTTATTTTTTAATCAATATATGTGTGTTTCTCAAAGTGATACAGCTATACATACATGCATATTCCTATATACATACATATACATATATATATATATATATATATATATATTCCTAGAAAACTATGCCCCAAGTGAAATAGACAGAAAGTATAGATAAGTATTTATTCCACTATGAAGTGGCAGAATGCAAAAATTCGACTATTCTCATATCTAACCACCATTTCTGGTTCATTCACTCATTAACTATGTTCATGTTGATTGCCAATTCTGTTCGATGAGTCAATAATTATTAGTCAATTTACCAGTAACAGTTATAGACCTCATTCCCATGACCTGAACGAATGGTTTAAGGCTCTTTATGTTCCTGGAGTGAGCAGATGCCCTTAGGCTACACTAACATGTGACAGGACGTTTGGAGATGTTACTGGTGCCCACTGGAGCAAAATCAATGAACAACGGGAAGATAAGTGATACAAGTGATTCTGGATAGTAACTCCATATTTAAATGGTAGAAATTTCTTTTGTATTTGTGTGTGGGTTGTAGCTCCCAAATGGTGTTCAAAAGGTCCAGGGCCCCCTCAAAGATAATTATCGGTGCCAGAGGTATGGTGTACGACTTACATGTAACAAACCCAGGTTGAATCCTGCACTCACTGTAGTCCTGTGAGCCATACCAGGAGTTAGCCTTGAGCACAGAGCTTGGAGTAAACTATTATCATGAAATCACTTAGTGCAAGCATAAATACTATTGCATCCCTTCTTATAGCTTATATAGAAAGATTATGGCAACATATATATGTATATATATTATGTATATTAACTGGGAGGACAGTTTTGTATTCTAACATGCACTTATTTCATTTAGAATTTATTGATTCATTACCCAAATTTTCATTTCAGGCCCTCCTGGTCCTCCTGGTGGTCTGCGGATAGAAGACATTAGAGCCACGTCTGTGGCCCTTTACTTGGAGCCGTGGTTCAGACAATCATAGTCCTATATCTAAATACAATATCCAGACAAAGACGATTCTTTCAGATGACTGGAAAGATGCAAAAACAGGTGAGATTTGTTGGTCTGGTCACTCTACATATTTTGAAATCAGTTATGTTATCAAGGACAAAAAGCAGGAAGTTCTGAAATACTGTTAAGTGCTATGTTTGTATGCTAGCATCCTACAGTAGTGAAGAAAGCTAGAGGGCACTTAAACATCAAAGCGAATATGGGAAAATTTCATTAAGTTCCCTGCCACTGTATTGCTTATTTGGAACAACTAATGCTTTCTTTCATTCTGATTTATGAAGAAAAAAGAATGGTAAGTCTTACTTCCGTTAGTAAATGTAATTACAGCTTATAATTTGTAACCATTTTTAAATTATGTATTTATTATAGGTATGCATATTAGACATGTTATATTTTTCATAAGTTAATTTAATCACCTTCATCTTACTAACATATGCAACCTAATCTTACTACAGTAATCCATTGTTTTTTGAAGATAATCAAACCTGGTTTGAATTTTAGATTTTACTTTAAAATTACTTCTTTTTAAATGTGTTTGCAGTTTTAAGTGCTGTGATTTACAATAGCGTTACTGGTAGAGTTTTATGCACACAATGTTCTAGTACCACACCCCCCCCCCCTGAGTGCCTGCCTGCCTCTTTCATCTGGTTCTTCTTTCCTCTTCCCATCTACACTGCACCACTCTTGTTGCATCCATGGGACAGCAACATTTGCTTTTTGTTGAGGCAATATAAGTTTACAAAGTATAAAAGATTTTTTTGAGGTTCACTGTTAACACATCAAACACCACTGTATCACTGTATCACTGTCTTCCCGCTCATCATCGATTTGCTTGAGCGGGCACCAGTAACATCTCCATATGTCCTGTCTCATGCAAGTAGAGCCCAAGGGCACCTGCTTGCTCCAGGAACACAAAGAGCCTCAAACCATTCCATCAGGTCATGGGAATGAGGTCTATAATTGTTACTGGTATTTGATATATCAAATACGACACGGGTAGCTTGCCAGGCTCTGCCGTGTGGTTAGCATACTCTTGTAGTCATCTCAAAATCCAGCATTTATTGATAAACCACGCGGCTGCTTGCGGCCGTGCAAGCCAGGCTGTGATAGGCTGGTCTGCAGGGTGGAATTCTGACGAGGGGGAAGTCTGGGCCGGATTAAAAAAGACTGCAGCAGGGTGGATCTCGATGAGCCGGGCTGTGATAGGCTGGTCTGCTGGGTGTAGTTCTGGTCTCCTGGGTGAGTCCAGGAGTTCTGGGCTGTAGTGTGCTATGCCGATCGGGTGTCCGCACTAAGTTCGGCATCAATATGGTGACCCTCCGGGAGCCGGAGGACCACCAGGTTGCCTAAGGAGGGGTGAACCGGCCCAGGTCAGAAACAGAGCAGGTCAAAACTCCCTTGCTGATCAAATACCAAAGTCTCAATATTCGGCTCCCACAGTCCACTGTACTCTCTCACCAATGTCCCCCTCTCCCAACACGTAATCTCAGTTCAGAGTCTAACAGTTTCTTTTCATCAGACTTTGTCTATTCCCATGCTTTGTTTATATATAATATATACAGTCAGATTATTTATATTTGCTTTTGATTCTTTTCTTAGCATGCGGTTTTATCCATGCTGTAGCAAAAGGCAAGATTTTGTTTTTCTAATGCCAGAACAGTACTTTTATTTTGTATCTTTATCCACTCACCTATTTGGGGTCGCTTCTGTTGTCTAGTTGGAAATAGACTTACTATGAAGATTGGTAGACGTACCTCTTATCCAAATTTGCTTGTATCTGGAGATAAATACCAAGAAGTGAGATTGCTAAACCATCTGGTAGTTTAATTTTTAAACTTTTTCTTCTATTTAAGATTTTTTTATTACAATTTTATGATTTACAAAATTATTGATAGTTGGGTTTTAGACATGTAATATTCTAGCAGACATCTCATCACCAGTGTCAACTTCCAGTTTACCATTTTTCACAAGTTCCCTTGCACCCTCCCAGCCTACAAGCACATTTTTAAGTTTGGTTGTTACAGTCTGAATCTATAATGTTTCCAATGCTGTTTACTCTATGGTTTTCACTCCTCTACACCACTGAAGTACCCAAGACCTTTCACCCTTGTCCCCCATTGCTTCCTGTCTGCCTCTTCTTAACTCTTCCTTAATTTTTTACCTTCTCTATTCTTCTCACTATAATTCAGGGTCAAGGGTGACATAGGTACCACCCATTAGTCCATTGTATTCCCTGTCCAGTTTTTCTGTATACCACTGACAAATGACATCACTCTGTGTCTGACCTTCTTCTAGTTTACTTCACTTAACATAATATCTTCCAGTTCCATGCAAATTGGAGAAAATTGTAGTATAATTCAATAATTCCTTGCAGTTGCATAGTATTCCATTGTGTATACACTGTGTATCATAATTCACTCACCTGTCACTGGATTCCTAAGTTGATTCCACATACCAGCTATTGTACTGTGTTGCAATTAACAACGGTATGGCATATTACATATTTATTTATTCATTTTATTGAATTGCATAGTTATTTTTATGAGATACATAGTTACACATCATTTCATGTTGGGTTTCAGAACCACAATATTCCAACACCCATCCCTCCACCATTGTATATTTTCCACCACAGTTCCTCCCACCGCCTCTATGGCAGGCATTTTTCTTCTCTCTCTCTCTCTCCTTTTATGCATTATGGTTTCCAATACAGATACTGAGAGTTTATGCTTGTTCCTTTGCCTACCTTCAGCATGCATTTCTTATCCAGAGTGATCATTTTCAACTATCATTGTCATAGTAGTCCCTTCTGTGTCACAACTGCCTTCCTCTCCTAGCACTTGAGGTAAGCTTCAGTGGACCAATCCTTCTGACCCTTATTTATACTGTGCATGGATATTAGTCTCATACTATGGTATTTTTTATATTCCACAATGAGTACAGTAATTCTATGTCAGTCCCTCCCCTTTTGACTTCACTCAGCATGATTCTTTTCATGCCTATCTATTTATAAGCAAATTTCATGATTTAATTTTACCTGTTGGCTGTATAACACATTGTGTAGATGTATTAATGTTTCTTTAGCCAGTCACCTGTTCTCAGGCCCTCAAATTGTTTCCAGAGTCTGGCTATTGTGAATAGTGCTGCAACAAATATGGAAGTGCAGATGGTGTTTCTGCTATATGTTTTTGTGCTCCTGGTATATATTCCCAGAGCGGCTTTTATGGAAACTCAATTTCTAGGGTTTTTTTTTTTTGAGGAATCCCCATACTGTTTACCTCAGAGGCTGGGCCATTCAGCATTCCTACCAACAATGAAACAGAGCTCCTCTTTGTACCCATGCCAGCACTGGTTGTTCTTGCTCTTTTGGATGTGTGCCATTCTCCATGGTGTGAGATATCTCATTTTGATTTGCACCTCCCAGGTGATTAGTGATACAGAGCATTTTATGTGCCTTTTGACCATTTCTATTTCATATTTGAGGACATTTCTGTTCATTTTTTCTCCCCATTTTTTGATGGGGTTGAATGTTTTAGTTTTTCTCATAAAGTTCTATCAGTGCCACATGTATCTTGGATATTAATGCCTTATCTTATTATGTAAATACCTTTTATTATCTCAGGGTCTATTTTTATATATTGGTCAGTTTCTTTTGAGGTGCAGAAGCTTTTTAGTTTCAAGTAGTTCCATTTGTCTGCCTTTGTTTTCACTTGCTTGGTCAGTGGTGTTTCATCTTTGTAGATGCCTTTAGCTTCAGTGTCATGGAGGATTCTGCCAACGTTTTTCTCCATGTACTTTATGGATTCAGGTCTGATATTGAGATCTACTTTGTGCCTGGCATTAGAAAGAGGTCTGAGTTCTTTTTTTTTTTTGCATGTACCCACCCAGTTTTCCCAGCACCACTTGTTGAAGAGGCTTTCTTTGCTTCAATTCACATTCTTGCTCACTTATGAGAGATTCTGTATCACTATATCACTGTCTTCCCATTGATCATCGATTTTGCTTGAGTGGGCACCAGTAACATCTCCATAAATCCTGTCACAAGCAAGTGTAGCCCAAGTGTATCTGCTTGCTCCGGGGACAGGAAGAGCCTCAAATCATTCTTCAGGTCATGGAATTGAGGTCCATAATTGTTACTAGTTTTTGGCATATCAAATAAAACACGGGTAGCTTGCCAGGCTCTGCTGTGATATCTCACGGTGGCACAATAAAACATCAAAAAAAAAACACACCACGGGTAGCTTGCCAGGCTATGTCATGGTTCTGGGTTCATCTCATGGTGGTATAATAAAATATGATACTGAATGCTTAAAAATGAACTAATACTATCCATATAAAAATATCACAGTCAGTGCTTTAAGTGTTTACAAATAGTGAAGGCTTTAGAAGATGATCTAGTTAGTGGAGTTTTTTGAACAGACAAAAAATTTGGTGTTTCAGGGGCCAGAGTGATAGCCCAGCGGGTAGGGCATTTGCCTTGCACGCAGCCAGCCTTATGCCAGCCTGGGTTCGATCCCTGGCATCCCATATGGTTCCCTGAGCACCGGCAGGAGTAATTCCTGAGTGCAGAGCCAGGAGAAACCCCTGAGCATAGCCGAGTGTGACCCCAAAAAAAAATTGGTGTTTCAGTCTTCAGCTAGATCTGTACGCTCCATCACTTGACTTGACTTGATATCCCATTATTCATCGAATTGCTTTGCATGTGGCCAGACAAAAATTTGGTGTTTCAGGGGCCATGAGTGATAGCCCAGCGAGTAGGGCATTTGCCTTGAATGTGGTCAGCCCATGCCAGCCTGGGTTCAATCCCTGGCATCCCATATGGTTCCCTGAGCAGGCGCCAGTAACATTTCCATTTGACCCTATCACGTGCCAGAGTAGCCCAATGGCATCTGGTTGCTTCAGGAATACGAAGAGCCTCAAACCATTAAGTAATAATATATTTGAAAATTCTTGTCAGGATATTGAACATTATTCCATTGGTTTGTGGGTCTGTCTTAAGTTATGCAAGAAAAAAATATCAAGGGCATCCAAATAGGAAAGGAATAAGTCAAGCTATCACCCTCCTCCTTTGTAAATGACACGATGCTATACTTATAAACTCCTCAAGACTACAAATAAGCTCCTGGAAACAATAGGTTTGTATTCTAATGTGTCAGGTTACAAAATCAATACTTGAAAGTCCATTGATTTCCTATATACAATGATAGAGAAGAGATATTTTTAAAAAACTCCCATTCCACATATTCCTCTAAAAATCAAAGACCTCAAAAATCTGCTTAACTAAAGAGGAGAAGGACCTATACAAAGAAAACTACAGATGACTACTTCAAGAAATAAAAGAGGACTAAGGAAATGGAGACACATCCCTCTGCTCATGGATTGGGACAATTAACATTGTCAAAATGGCAATACTTCCCAAAGCATTATGCACAGTCAGTGTGGTCCCTATAAGGATAACCATGACATTTAAAACATAAATAAACATGCAATCCACAATGTGTAAGAGGAGAGAGAGAGAGAGAGAGAAAGAGAGAGAGAGAGACAGAGACAGAGAGGGAGGGAGGGGAGGGAGATAAAGAACCTGCCATAGAGGCAGGTTAGGGGGAGGGGGAGGGAATCGAGGACATTGGTGGTGGGAAATGAGCAATGGTGGAGGGATGGATTCTAGAACACTGTATGAAAGAAACTCAAACATGAACATCTTTGTAATTGTATATCTCACAGTGGTATAATAAAATATTTTTTAAAAAACCATAATAGATGAAACACTTCTGAAATTCATATGAAGCAATGAAACCCCACAAATAGCTAAGTTAGTCCTTGGGAAAAAGAAGATAGGAGGCATCATTTTCTCAACTTCAAACTCTACTGCAGTAGTAGCATATTTCCTTTTAAGTGAATGTTTTTGAATCCTGGAGGTTTATTCCCAGGAGTGCAATTGCTGGGGCATATGACAGCTCAGTTCTTGGTTTACTGATAAATCTTCATCCTGTTTCCCACATGGGTTGAATCACACAACTATCCCACCAAAAGTGAATGAGAGGTTCTTTTCCACCACACCCCTTCCTACACAGTTTGTTCCCAATTGTTCTGATATGTTGTTCTCATTGGCGTGAGATGATGCATCATTGTCATCTTAATTTGGT
>JAJIBD010035926.1:0-10251 GCA_021461705.1 Cryptotis parvus
GATTCACTGACCCCCAGTTGTAGAAATGCTCCAAGGTCCGTTGATCGGCTACCGTCATTATTATTATTGTTTATCAGCCACACATTATTATTATTGGATACACTGTTATTATTATTATTATTGCTTATTGGCTGCACCATCATTATTATTGTTGTCTATTGGCTACACCATCATTATTATTATTGTCTATTGGCTGCACCATCATTATTATTATTGTCTGCTTGGCACACACCGTCATTATTATTATTATTGTCTCTTGGCTACCGTCATTATTATTATTGGTTTGTTTTGTCATTATTCTTGGTTAGAGTGATCATGTCTCTGAATGAGCCTCAGGAAGCCGTGGGGCGAGGACTCAGCTGCTGTGTGTGCCGCGCTTTTCCCCCAGGCCCCTGGAGTCGCTGTAACAGGGAGGTGGTGGAGGCGGGGCTGCTCGTCCAGTCTCTGAAGGTCAGCTCTCTCGGACTACATCGGTGAGTGCTCAGAGAGCCGGCGTGGACAGCTCACAGGGGGCCCCACAGCTGCAGCGTGTGTGTGTGTGTGTGTGTGCACAAATCCAGCCCCCACTGGTGTGTGGCCAGTGCATGGACGGTGCCAGAGGCCCAAGGGTTCCACTCATCCTAGGTGGCAGCTAACATGGTGCCCGCCTGCGCCAGGGGTCCTGGCACGCTGACCCACAGCGTGATGCAGAAGTCTTCACAGTTGACCAGGATGCCCTGGGGTGAGGTGCGGGTTGAGGGGTAGCCCCTGGGACCCACACAGCACAGAGCACCAGAGCAAATGCCTGTCTAGCACGTCAGATAGCGGCAGAGGAGGACGCCGGCATCGCGGACAATTGTCATGCCTTGGGCGCTGGAGCAGTGAAGACGCACAAGGCGGAGCAGTGTAAAGTGCTCGTGAAGAGCTGAAGAGACGGACCCGCGAGGTAGCGGGGATGGAGCCTCAGTAGCTAAACACTTGAAACTGGCTCATGTACGCAGAGAAAAATCTAGGCAGCACCCAAGAATAGCATAGCATTAAATTAGAACAAAAACAAAATGGGTTAACAAAGCCCAAACAATAATTATAGATTAATTATAAATCACATAACTCAATTGTGATGAATAGGTTCGATAAGTAATGCCTTGAGAGAAATGAAATGTGCACAGCTTTAAGGGAAATAGAGGCCAAAATAAGCAATTCAGAAGATTCAGAAGGAACAAGTATAGATACTGGAGAGAGACAAAGGGAGCGGATATGTTGCGTGGCAAAGAGGACTGGACAAGAAAACCAGGTGCCCGAAACAGACCCACCGTATGAACAGTCATCCAGGAACATGCTCAGCACCAGCCACGGTGCACTCAGGGGCCACATGGTGTACCGGGAGAGCCCCGCTCTGGCTCCTTCCCGACAGCTGCCGGTCTCTGGGTTTCTGAGGGGAAGGGGGCAGGGGAAATGGTATTTTGCAGCATTTTTAAACTGGAAGGGAAAAGTGACTGGGAGAAGCTGTTCGAAAGGAACAGGCGGGCCCATTAGATTGTTGGGCGTGGCGTACTCCATGTTGGCGCCCAGGTTGTTGGGCGTGGCGTTCACCATAGGTGAGCGCCCAGGTTGTTGAACGTGGCTTACTCCATAGGTAGCGCCCCAGGTTGTTGATGGCGATTCCATAAGCCCAGGTTGTTGGGATGTGGTGTATTCGAGGCGGGTGCCCAGGTTGTTGATCGGCGATTCCATAGGCGGGTGCCCAGGTTGTTGGATGTGGTGTATTCCAGAGGCGGGTGCCCAGGTTGTTGGATGTAGGTGTATTCGTGGACGGGTGCCCAGGCTATTGGATGTGGCGTATTCCGTAGCGAAGGTGTCCAGGTTTTGGACGTGGTGTATTCGTGGCAATGTCCAGGTTTTGGACGTGGTATTTTCCACTTCAAGTCTCCAGCACACAAACTTGTGAGAACTCAGATTGTTTTCCCAGCTGCACCTCCTAAAGACCTGCTGGGAATGTTCCATGGATACGGACCGCTAGAGCGCCCTGGGCAGCAGCATATCGGGGAGCCACCGACAAAGATGATCCCAAAACCAGCTGGGCGGGAACTCTGGGGTGACCATCCTGTGTGTGTGCGGTCAGGCAACCCCACACCACACCACCTGAGGCAGAGCCTCCAGCCACCTCTGGGGAGTGTTGGTTCTGTTGTTGGCAAAGGGGCTGAAAGGGTGGCCGTGCAGGGTCCTCCCTGGACTGCAGGGGTGACTGGGCAAGGGCAGACCCTTGGCCCCACCCACAACTTACCCCCCTTCAAGTCAGAAGCCTCTTCCTCGGTCTTCCCAGCTGCACCGTGACCTCCAGCGACCCCACATGCCCAGAAGCTGGGGTCTTCGGGCGACTTCCCCAATCTCAGAGTCATCTGTTGAAATCCCTCTGTGGACGAGGACCTGGAGTCTGCTTGTAGCTAGGCTGGGCCGAGGCCCCTGTGCTGGAGAGCCCCAGGGAACCCCCCAAGAGTGACGAGTGAGTCTTGCCCGGGAGGGAGGCGCTGTGTCCCCTGACCCCACGGAGCAGCACCACTCACTAGCCGCACAGCTCAGGTGACACCTGGGCAGCACGTCGGAGCACTCCTGTCCCCATGCTGGCTTTTTAGCACTCTAGGCCGTGGCTGCACTGACCACCGCTTGGCCCGGCCTTGTGCCCCGTCCCCACCACGTAGGCCAGCCCTGGCCGAGGACTTCCCTTCTCCTGGACTGGGGAACTCTGATGTGCTGCACCCCAACAAAACGGGGCTCTTTGTCCGGGTGTCAGCGCTGCTGTCTAGGCCCCAAGAAGCCCTTCCTAGCCTTGCGCGCGATTCACGGGCCTGACTCTGGCTCTCACGGTCTCCACACACTCATAAACGTCTTTTTGCCCAAGAAGCTAAAAGATACGCCGGGCTCAGGGCCTGCCCCCTCAGGTCCCCCTGCAAAGTCAGGTTCCAGGCAGGAGCTGTGTCTGCGTGCACAGCCCGGCGCGTGACAAATGGAGACGCCAAACTAATTTTCTTGGTGACCTTATCTAAATTAGTTGGAAAATAATACCTCAGATTTATGACTCCCTAATTAGCCCTTTTGATGCCTCCCTAATTAAACCTGTGAAATTTATTTCTGCATTATTCACCTCTGGTAATCCTTAAAAGTGATAAAACCCCGGAGATGAGCGTTGCCCTCCCCGGGGAGATGTTTCTATTTACCCGACACCTTCTCGCCCACTGCCTTCTGATGGCGGCTCTTGGCCTCAGGTTCACTTGCGGCTGTTGTGTGTCTCCCACCACACCAGGAAGAAATTGATTAGATTGATTGATTGATTGATTGATTGATTGATTGATTGATTGATTATTGATTGATTATGGAGTCGGCTCTCTAATGCTGGACGTTCTCGGGAGGTGCAGCCTGAGCCATGATGGCCCCGACCTTCCCGATGCTCCACTCACGCCCCACGCGGAAAGGCTGATTCTGGTGTGCCGGGGAGCTGGTGGCCGCTGCGTTACCATGGCCTGTGTCCTGCAGCTCCACTGCCCTGTACCTGCTCCTCTGGCCTTTGTCCGAGGAAGCCTCCATCAGTGCTGGCCCCACTCCTCTTCCTGGGCCGGCTCTGGCCAGAAGTGGGGTAAGTTTCCACAGCTAGAGGAGGGGCCCACTGACTTTCTCTGCAGGGGAGTACTGCTACCTGGGGACCACAGCTCCGCCAGGTGTCCATCGAGCCATGCCACCCCTGCCTGGACGTCAGACAGCTCATCACCTTGTATGGGATCCTGCCGCTAAGTACCGCTACGGCTGCTGGCCTGCTGGGGCACTCCTGTGGTCAGGAACACTCTCTCCAGTCTGTCGGTGCTCCCAGGGCTTACTCCTGGCCCTGTGCTGAGAGGTCAGTCATGGTGGATCTCAGGGGACCATCTGGGGAGCTGGGAATCGAACCCACACTCATTGCAGGCCCCTGTCGTTGCTGCAGTCTCCGTCTGTCTCGCTAGGCGTTTGTTCTCTGCGCCCTCGTCCTGGCACTCCACTTGGGAATCTGGCTGGGCAACCCTGACATTCTGATCCCTCCCTCAGTCAGGATCCCAGCCCAGAGCCTGTCAAGTGAGGAACTCTCACTCCCGAGGGGAGCAGGACCCCCGGCCCCAGCCACTGCCTGCAGAGCACTACCACAGGAGTGGGTCTGTGCTCTCCTGCCCCCACGCAAACTTCCCTCCCACCATTTGTGGGGGCTTCAGAGGCAGGGGAAGACAGATAGACAGACCCAGACAGGGTCCTGTGAGTGCAGGGGTGAAGGTGCTGGCCAGGCCTGCACCCAGCCCAGGTTCAAATCTCGCAAAGTGGGAAGGGAGAGAAAGAGAGGAAGGGGAGGAAGAGAGAGAGCAAGGGGAGGAGAGAAATGGAAGAGGAGGGAGCGAGGGAGAGGGAGAGGGAAAGAGAGAAGGGAAGGGAGAGGAGGAGGGAGGAGGGACACAGAGAAAGGGAGGGTGGCGGGACCGAGGGGAAAGGCCCCACTGTGACCCCTGAGGCCTGAGCAGCCCCACAAGGCGCCTTCGCTTAAGCCACTGGCTTGAGTAGCCTCTGTGGGGGTGGGAGGGGGACGGAGTCTGGAGCCCTGCACACCCCCGATGACCACTGTCCATCTTACGTTCCTCCTCAGGGCAGAGAAGCCCCCACCCCCACCACATTTTGTCCTCCTTTTTGGGAGCCGATTGAGCCTCAGTTGGGGAGGGGGAAACCGGCACTACTGCTGGTTCCTCCGACCACCCAAGTCCTCCTGCTGAACCGCACAGGAGGGAGAGCTGGGCCCTTTAGTTTCCACGGGGTCAGGCCCCCGAGTCTGTGACAGAGCTGGGGTGCCAGGTGGGATGGGCCTGGCTCCACCCGCCGTGCGACCACGTTCCCACCTTTCCTAGGCTCCGCCACGGTGCCCGAAGCGCCGCAGGTGAAGTCCTTCTGCTGGCCGGCCCCTCGGGAGTGGGCAAGAAAATACTGGTGCGATGCCATCTGCGCGGAGCCCGAGCGCCAACCTCTGCAACCTGTGGCCACCAACATCGCGAGGCGGAAGTACCGGGCAAGGCTGGCCTCAGATGATGCTGCACCTGGTCGCTCAGGTATGGTTCTCGGACCGCTTTCTCCGGCCACTCTCGCGAGCTGTGGCGTGGGAAACAGCGGTTCCGGCTCAAGCACCTTGTTGCCCCAACTCAGTAAGCTACCTGCCAGGAACCACTCGGAGGCGGCTCGTCGGTCCCATTCACGCTCAGCCCAAAGCCCACACAGAAGTGGGTCAGGGGGCCCATACCCAGCCAGGACCTGCGTCTCCTCCCCGCCGCTGCTCCGCAGATATGGAGGTGGGGGGCTGCGAAAGCTTGGCAGCCCCACCACCACAGTGGGAAGGTGTCCCGTGGCCACACGGGGCAAGGTGTCTAAGAAGATGATGGCTCTGCTCTGCTCTGTGCCCCCACAGGATGGACAGCACCGGAGGGCCATAAGTCCCAGGTGCCCTATGTCCTCAAGAGCAGTGACTCTCTGTATAGATCAGATGGTGGCCCGCGGCGGGAAATGGCAAGCAAACTAATGGCGACGCTGCTGATGGTGGAAGTGGTGTGTGGTAGTGAGGGGATGGTGGTGTGGTGATGATGGTGGCGGCGGTGATTGTGCGGTGGTAAAGTGATGGTGGTGGTGGTGGTGGTGGTGGTGGTGGTGGTGGTGGTGATGGTGATGTGATGATGGTGATGGTGGAGATGTGATGGTGATGGTGGAGGTGATGGTGTGATGGTGATGGTGGTGATGTGATGATGGTGATGGTGGTGAGGAGGTGATGGTGATGGTGGTGGTGGTTGTGGTGGTACTGGGAGTATGGTAGCTGGCACCTCCCAAGTGATCCCTGAGGGCACCTCAGGTGTTACCAAAAAAAGTAGTATTAGGGGGCCGGGAGGCGATAGTCAGCGGGTAAGACATTGGCCTTGCGCTTGGCAGCCTTGCTGCCAGCCTGGGTTCGATCCGGCAGCCCATAGGGTCCCCGAGCACCACCAGGAGTGGGTTCCTGAGTGCAGAGCCAGGAGAAACCCCTGAGCATTGCCGGTGTGACCCAAAGAAAAAAAGTTAAAAAGGATTTTTGTGGGGGCGCGGAGCGATAGCCAGCGGGTAGGGCGTTTACCTTGCGGCCGCCCCTGCCCTGCCCAGGTTCGATCGAGCATCCCATGATGATCCCAGCGCACCGCCAGGAGGTAACTCTGAGTGCGGGGCCAGGAGAAACCCTGAGCATGCGGGTGTACCCAAAAAGCAAAAAGAGGGGGGATTTTTTTTTTTTTTCTGCAGCGCCTAACTCAAGAACATCATGCAGCAATTAGAATGGGAAGGAATGGGAGTGAAGATAGATGGTTGGCAACTACACACACCTCCGCCGCTGATGACATCGTTCCTAATAACACCAAACATTAGCCCAAAGCTGGCACAAATGCTAGCTGACTTCGACCGAGAATGTGGAAAGATAGGTCTACAGCCAGATGTAAAGAAAACTATGTTTATGAAGAATAGACGCTAGTTCCAAAAGGCCCCCATTCACTCTCAATGGAACATACAGAATGCAGCAGTTATGTGTGTACTAGGTAGAAATCAACATGATGAACAACCTAAAACCTGAAGAGCTGTGCAGGAAGAGGCGATGAATGCCTTCAAAGGCATCGCGAGAAATAGCTAAAGAGGACAAAGAACCTCCGGCTCGGGCACATCTCTTTGACTCCACCCGTTCTCCTGCATTAACATAAATGCCTCAGAGACCTAGGACTCACGCCCAGAAGCAGGATGAGAGTACTTTATTTACGAGATTCCAGGAGAGGATGAAAGAAGCTAGCCGCTTGGAATATCCCGCCCTCAAGTGAGAGAAGGGAATCGGAGTTCTGAACTCCGTCGCTATTCCAGAATCTGGGACGCTTATTGTCTTGGTTTGCCCAGGCATGAATCAGATTGCCGAAGATGGAAACAAAAGGACATGTAATGGAATTTGGACATGACCGCTGGACTAGAGCCGTTCGCGGCTGGATCCCACGGGGATGTCAAAAAATCAACTGGCCGCCCACACCTAAGATCTGGTCAACTTCCCTTGTGAACCACAAGAGGCACGGTTTGAGGCTCTTCATATTACTGAATCAAACCAGATACCATTAGGCTACATTGGCACGTGATAAGGTCAATGAAATATTTGGTTCAAAGCCACTTTCGAGCAAGTCGATGAATAGCAGGATTCAGTGATCTAGTGATCAAAAAAAAAAAAAAGAAGTTTTCTTAAGCGATATCTTTCTTTTTGGTTTGACATTTAAAGGGAGTTGCTAAGAAAGGGCAAGAATCTTAAGGAATCCTCACTTAGAAAATGCACTTTGCCACTCTGTATGGCCGTGGAATGTTAACTAATTATGGGCTCATGGCATCCGCTCTGTGCGGCCGTGGAGTGGCCGGCATAGTGTGGGCTCCAATCCTCCATAGACGTGGGTATTTAACGCGGTGGGCTCAATCACTCTGTACGGCCGTGGGTATTAAGCTAAGCGTGAGCTCAATGGCCAATCACTCTAACTGCGGTACGTGAGCCAAAGCAGCGTGGGCTCCATCACTCTGTGCGGCCGTGGGTATTGGCTTAAGCGTGGGCTCAATCCCTCTATGCGGCCGTGGGTGATTAGCTTAAGCGTGGGCTCAATCACTCTGTCAGAGCGCATTCAGATATTGGCTCCAGCATGGGCTCACGATCACTCTGTATGGCTGTGGGTATTAGCTTAAGCGTGGTGTCAGTCTCACTCTGTCTGACCGTGTTAGCTTAGGTGTGCGGGTTCCGTCTGCTCTGTATGGAAGAGTAGGTATTAACTTAGTGTGGGTTCGTCTGCTCTGTATGGCCGTGGGTATTAGCTTCAGCGTGGGCTCAGTCACTCTGTACGGCCGTGGGTATTGAAGCAAGTGTGAGTTCGTCTGCTCTGTATGGGCGTGGGTATTGGCTTAGCGTGGGCTCCAGCGTGATCACTCCTGTGCGGCCATGGATATTAGCTTAGCGTGGGCTCAATCACTCTGTCTACGGCCGTGGGTATTAGCTTAGTGGGCTCCAATCACTCTGTGCGGCTAATGGGTATTAGTATGGGCTCAATCACTCTGTGCGGCGATGGAGTGTGGCCAAGCGTGGGCTCAATCACTCTGTACGGCCGTGGGTGATGGCTTAAGCGTCGGTTGGAAGTGCAACTGTGGCGCTGGACATTGGCATGGTAGGGCTCATCCCATGCTCTCTGCCCAATACCGAAGCATTCTGACACCAGTCACCAGAGGCGTTGAGTCAGAGGAGGTCAACCACATCTCAGTGAGTGAAGGAGTTTCAGGAAAGGGGAGTGCCACCCTGGCTGTCACCTCTACCACCGCTGCAGTACTCTCAGCTCCTGGGTCTGAGTCCCTACTGCCCCTCCCCTTCCCAAGCGCCCCTGCGCCCACGCCCCCTACTCTGCAGTGCCCTTCACGCAGCCTCTCTATTTTTAGTGCGTGTCTGAAAGAGTATTTTAGCTGGATATGAATTCTGAGTTGTAATATTTTTCCACCCTTTAACAGTTTCTTTCCTTGGCCCATTCTTTTTTTTTTTTTTTTTGAAGGGGGTGTCACACCTGGTGATGCTCAGGCATTACTCCTGGCTCTGCACTAAAGATTTACTCTTACAGCGGTTCTCAGGGGAGCACATGGGATGCCGGGGACCCGAGCCCAGGTCTGAAAGCAAATGCCCTACCGCCCACTATCACTCCGGCCCCACACCCACCCATTTTTTTAAGGATGAAAAGTCATCAGACATTCTCATTTCTAGTGTCCTGTACGGGGGTGTGACCTTCTCCATCAGATCTCTGTGGTTGTGTTTTAATCAACTTTGCTGTGTGATCATCAAGGTGTTGTTGTCTGTCTCTTGCACTTAACTTGCTAGTGACTCATTTTATCTGTTTTTATGTGTTTTTCGTGGGAAGCCAGGACCTCCCAAGCTAGTGTTCGGAGGGCAGGGCCACTCAGTGATTCTTGTTCATCCAGGCCAATGGTTCGAGTGAGGGACCCTGTAGTTTCTCAGGATTACTTGGATCACTGGATGGACTCGAGGGGGCTTAGGACTGCATCTGGAGCACCTGGTGCCAGGGACACCCACGGTCCAGCCATGCTGAGAAACCGCTGTACCACATCCTCTATGGGCCCTGAGCTGGCGTGTCATGCCGATTCTCTCTCTCCCTCTCTGCTTCCTGGTCACCGGTCCTGTATCAAGCGTTATCACGCCTGACAGATCCTGTGACCTACACTCAGCCTTCCCTTCCTGCCTGGCCCTGCAAAGCTCGAGCCCAGAGATTGTTTTTCCATCTTGCTGGGGGTAGTTTTTTTTTAATATTTTTATTACACCACCATGTGATATACAATTACAAAGATGTTCATGTTTGGGTTTCCGTCATACAGTGTTCCAGCACCCATCCCTCCACCAATTACTTATCTCTCCTACCAATGTCCCCACTTCCCTCCCCCTCCCCAAGACTGCCTCATAGCAAGTTCTTTATCTCTTCTCTCTCTCTTTCTTTCTTTCTTCTCATACATTGTGGTGCAATACATACATTTAGAGATTATCATGTATGTCTTTTCTCCTATATTCAATGCTCAGTTCTAGACTGGCATTATCACTTGACAAATATTAACCGCGCTTTATTCCCTTCTCCATATGCTGCAAACCTCGTTCCCAAATGTCCGTGGTAGATTCCATCTTTTTTTTATTAGAAGAATGCTCACATGTAAGTCCAGTTCCACAAGGTTCCAACCCCCACTTTACCTCCACCCAAACCATCTCCCATCACCAATGTCCGTCTCCCTCCCTCCGCACCCCAACCACCCTGGCTGAGGATCTGCGCCATCATCATCTACTTACTCTTCCTCTATATCTCCTCCCAACAAGACTTTCTTTGCTCTTCGTGGAATGCAGTGCACCAAAGACATCACTGTTTTGCTATTTTAGTGGCCCGCATGGCGCAACTGCGACATGCGACCTGAGCTCGAGCTGGTTTTAATGTTCCTCTGGTCGTGAGGCGGTTTCCCAGCGTCGGACAGCGAAAATGGTGGCTGTATTGATAGCAAGTCTCATCAGCTTTGCTTCCGGGACCCCCGGAGGCAACGGGCCATCTGAGGCATCTGCCCTCCTCGGGTTCCATGGTCAGCAGGCCGGCGTGGGCAGCTCCAGCACTATTTACAGGGTAGTTTTCCATGTTCCTTTCAGGTGTTTACTGCAGGTTT
>JAJIBD010035927.1:0-27389 GCA_021461705.1 Cryptotis parvus
GTGTGTGTGTGTGTGCACAAATCCAGCCCCACTTGTGTGGCCAGTGCATGGACGGTGCCAGAGGCCAAGGGTTCCACTCATCCTAGGTGGCAGCTAACATGGTGCCCGCCTGCGCCAGGGTCCTGGCACGCTGATCCCGGCAGCGTGATGCAGAAGTCTTCACAGTTGACCAGGATGCCCTGGGGTGAGGTGCGGGTTGAGGGGGAGCCCCTGGGACCCACACAGCACAGAGCACCAGAGCAAATGCCCGTCTAGTACGTCAGATAGCGGCAGAGGAGGACGCGGCATGCGGACAAATGTCATGCCTGGGCGCTGGAGCAGTGAAGACGCACAAGGGCGGAGCCGTGTAAAGTGCTCGTAAGAGCTGAAGAGACGGACCCGCGAGGTGGCGGGATGGAGCCTCAGTAGCTAAACACAAGAAACTGGCTCATGTACGCAGAGAAAAATCCCAGGCAGCACCCAAGAATAGCATAGCATTAAATTAGAACAAAAAAATCAGAAATGGGTTAACAAAGCCCAAACAATAATTATAGATTAATTATAAATCACACAACTCACCAGATGAATAGGTTCGATAAGTAATGCCTTGAGAAATGAAATGTGCACAGCTTTAAGGAAATAGAGGCCAAAATAAGCAATTCAGAAGATTCAGAAGGAACAAGTATAGATACTGGAGAGAGACAAAGGGCGAACATTACGCGTACAAGTGACTGGACAAGAAAACCAGTGCCCGAAACAGACCCACCGTATGAACAGTCATCCAGGAACATGCTCCAGCACCAGCCACGGTGCACTCAGGGCCACATGGTGTACCCGGGAGAGCCCCGCTCTGGCTGGCCCTCCCCGACAGCTGCCGGTCTCTGGGTTTCTGCGGGAAGGGGGCAGGGGAAATGGTATTTTGCAGCATTTTTAAACTGGAAGGGAAAAAGTGACTGGGAGAAGCTGTTCAAGGAACAGACGGGCCCAGATTGTTGGGCGATGGCGTACTCCATAGGTGAGCGCCCAGGTTGTTGGACGGGGCGTCCTCTCCATAGGTGCGCCCAGGTTGTTGGACGGGGCATCCTCCATAGGTGAGCGCCCAGGGTTGTTGATTGGCGTATTCCATAGGCAAGTGCCCAGGTTGTTGGATTGGTGTATTCCCCAGGCGGGTGCCCAGGTTGTTGATGAGCGATTCCATAGGCGGTGCCCAGGTTGTTGGATGTGGTGTATTCCGTAGGCGGGTGCCCAGGTTGTTGGATTGGTGTATTCCGAGGCGGGTGCCCAGGCTGTTGGATGTGGCGTATTCCGTGGCGAGTGCCCAGGCTTTTGGACGTGGTGTATTCCGTAGCGAGTGTCCAGGTTTTGGACGTGGTATTTTCCACTTCAAGTCTCCAGCACACAAACTTGTGAGAACTCAGATTGTTTTCCCAGCTGCACCTCCTAAAGACCTGCTGGAATGTTCCATGGACACAGACCGCTAGAGCGCCCTGGGCAGCAGCATAGCCGGGAGCCACCGACAAAGATGATCTCCAAAACCAGCTGGGCGGACCTCTGGGGTGACCATCCTGGTGTGTGCTGTCAGAGGCGACCCACACCACACCACCTGAGGGCAGAGCCTCCAGCCACCTCTGGTGAATGTTGGTTCTGTTGTTGGCAAAGGGCGGAAGGGGTGGCCGTGCAGGGTCCTCCCCTGGACTGCAGGGGTGACTGGGCAAGGGGCAGACCCTTGGCCCCCACCCCGACAATCTTGGCCCCTTCAAGTCAGAGCCTCTTCCTCGGTCTTCCCAGCTGCACCGTGACCTCCAGCGACCCCACATGCCCAGAAGCTGGGGGGTCTTCGGGCTGACTTCCCCAATCTCAGAGTCATCTGGGAAATCCCCTCTGTGGACGGGGGACCTGGAGTCTGCCGAGTGGCCAGGCTGGGCCGAGGCCCCCTGTGCTGGAGAGCCGCAGAACCCCCAAGAGTGACGAGTGAGTCTTGCCCGGGAGGGGGCGCTGTGTCCCCTGACCCACGGAGCAGCACCACTCACCCAGCCGCACAGCTCCAGGTGACACCTGGGCAGGCACGTCGGAGCACTCCTGTCCCCATGCTGGCTTGCAGCACTCTAAGGTCGTGGCTGCACTGACCACCCGCCTGGCCGGCCCGCTGTGCCCCGTCCCCACCACGCAGGCCAGCCCTGGCCGAGGACTTCCCTTCTCCTGGGCTGGGGACTCTGAGATGCTGCTGCACCCCCAACAAAACGGGGCTCTTTGTCCTTGGGTGTCAGCGCTGCTGTCTCGGCCCCAGAAGCCCTTCCTAGCCTTGCCGCGTCCCAGCGATTCACGGGCCTGACTCTGGCTCTCACGGTCTCCACACACTCATAAACGTCTTTTGCCCAAGAAGCTAAAGATACGGGGCTCCGGGGCTCACCCCTCAGGTCCCCCTGCAAAGTCAGGTTCCAGGCAGGAGCTGTGTCGGCGTGCAGCCCGGCCTCGTGACAAATGGAGACGCCAAACTAATTTTCTTGGTGACCTTATCTAAATTAGTTGGAAAATAATACCTCAGATTTATGACTCCCTACAATTAGGCCCTTTGATGCCTCCCTAATTAAACCTGTGGAGATTTATTTCTGCATTATTCCTCTGGTAATCCTTAAAAGTGATAAAACGGAGATGAGCGTTGCCCTCCACGGGGGATGTTTCTATTTACCCGACACCTTCTCGCCCACTGCCTTCTGATGGCGGCTCTTGGCCTCAGGTTCACGCGGCTGTTGTGTGTCTCCCACCACACTCAGGAAGAAATTGATTGATTGATTGATTGATTGATTGATTGATTGATTGATTGATTGATTGATTATTGATTGATTATGGAGTCGGCTCTAATGCTGGACGTTCTCCCGGGAGGTGCAGCCTGAGCCATGATGGGGCCCCCGGCCTTCCCGATGCTCCACTCACGCCCCACGCGGAAAGGCTGATTCTGGTGTGCCGGGAGCTGGTGGCCGCTGCTGTCCCATGGCCTGTGTCCTGCAGCTCCTGCCCTGTACCTGCTCCTCTGGCCTGTGTCCGAGGAAGCCTCCATCAGTGCTGGCCCCACTCCTCTTCCTGGGCCGGCTCTGGCCAGAAGTGGGGGGTTAGTTTCCATAGCTTGAGGAGGGGCCCACTGACTTCTCTCTGCAGGGGAGTACTGCTACCTGGGGACCACGCTCCGCCAGGTGTCCATCGAGCCCATGCCATCCCTGCTGGACGTCAGACAGCTCATCACCTTGTATGGGATCCTGCCGCTAGGTACCGCGCCGGCTGCTGGCCTGCTGGGGACACTCCCTGTGGTCAGGGGACACTCTCTGCAGTCTGTCGGTGCTCAGGGCTTACTCCTGGCCCTGTGCTGAGGGTCAGTCATGGTGGATCTCAGGGGGACCATCTGGGGAGCTGGGAATCGAACCCACACTCATTGCAGGCCCCTGTCATTGCTGCAGTCCGTCTGTCTCGCTGGACGTTTGTTCTCTGCACCCTCGTCCCTGGCCTCCCTTGGAATCTCCTAGCTGGGCTCCCCCTGACATTCTGATCCCCTCCCTCAGTCAGGATCCCAGCCAGAGCCTGTGGGGGTGAGGGAACTCTCCTCCGAGGGAGCAGGACCCCCGGCCCCCAGCCACTGCCTGCAGAGCACACCACAGGAGTGGGTCTGTGCTCTCCTGCCCCCGCAAACTTCCCTCCCGACCATTGTGGGGCTTCAGAGACGGGGAAGACAGACAGACAGACAGACAGGGGTCCTGTGAGTGCAGGGTGAAGGTGCTGGCCAGGCCTGCACCCAGCCCAGGTTCAAATCTCCGAAGTGGGGGAAGGGAGAGAAAAGAGAGAAGGGAAGGGGGAGGAAGAGAGAACAAGGGGAGGGGGAGAGAGAAATGGAAGGAGGGGGAGCGAGGGAGAGGGAGAGGGAAAGAGAAGGGAAGGAGGGAGGGAGGAGGGACACAGAGAAGAAAGAAAGGGAGGGGGCCGGGACCGAGGGGAAAGGCCCCACTGTGACCCCTGAGGCCTGAGCAGCCCCACAAGGCGCCTTCTCTTAGGCCACTGTCTTGAGTGGCCTCTGTGGGGTTGGGAACAAGGACAGAGTCTGGGCCCCTGCACACCCCCGATGACCACTGTCCATCTTCGCTCCTCCTCAGGGGGCCGCAGAGAAGCCCCCCACCCGCCACCCCCACATTGTGTCCTCGCTGGGGAGCCCGCCAGCCTCAGGTGGGGAGGGGAGAAGCCGGCACTGCTGCCCCTGGTCCCTCCGTCCACCCAAGTCCTCCTGCTGAGACAGGAGGCAGGCCCCAGGTTCCACGAGCTCCAGGCCCCCAGTCTGTGACAGAGCTGGGGTGCAGGTGGGTAGCGCCCCAGGCTCCACCCCAGCTGGCGCCGCGACCCTTTCCCACCTTTCCTAGGCTCCGCCACGGTGCACGAGAAAGCGCCGCAGGTGAAGTCCCCTGCTGCTGGCCGGCCCCTCCGGGGGTGGGCAAGAAAATGCTGGTGCATGCCATCTGCACGGAGACCGGCGCCAACCTCTTCAACCTGTCGGCCACCAACATCGCGGGCAAGTACCCGGGCAAGGCTGGCCTCCAGATGATGCTGCACCTGGTCTTCAAAGGTATGGTTCTCGCCCACGCACTCCGGCCACTCGCGGGGCTGTGGCGTGGGAAACCGCTGGTTCGGCTCAAACACCCTCTCGTGCCCCCAACTCAGTCGCTACCTGCCAGGAACCACTCGGAAACGCTCTGTCAGTCCCACATTCACCGCTTCCAGCCCAGCCCACACAGTGGGTCAGGGGCCATCCTGGCCAGGACCTGCGTCTCCTCCATACCAGCTGCTCCGCAGATATGGAGGTGGGGGCTGCAGAGGCTTGGCAGCCCCACCACCACAGTGGGAAGGTGTCCCGGCCACAGGGCAAGGTGTCCTGAGAGATGATGGCTCTGCTCTGCTCTGTGCCCCCACAGGATGGACAGCACAGGGCCATAAGTCCCAGGTGCCCTGTCGTCTTCAGAGCAGTGACTCTCTGATATAGATCAGATGGTGTGACAGGAAATAGGAAGCAAACTAGATGGTGACCGCTGCTGATGGTGGAAGTGGTGTGGTAGTGAGGGGATGGTGGTGTGGTGATGATGGTGGCGGTGATGGTGGCGGTGATAGTGATGGTGATGGTGGTGATAGTGGTGGTGGTGGTGGTGGTGGTGATGGTGATGTGATGATGGTGATGGTGGTGATGTGATGGTGATGGTGGCGGTGATAGTGATGGTGATGGTGGTGATGTGATGATGGTGATGGTGGTGATGGTGATGGTGATGGTGGTGGTGGTTGTGGTGGTAATGGGAATATGGTACCTAAGCACCTCCAGAAGTGATCCCTGAGCACCTCCAGGTGTTACCAAAAAAAGTAGTAAGGGCCGGAGCGATAGTCCAGCGGGTAGGACATTTGCCTTGCACTTGGCCGGCCTATGCCAGCCTGGGTTCGATCCCGGCATCCCATAGGTCCCTGAGCACCGCCAGGAGGATTCCTGAGTGCAGAGCCAGGAGAAACCCCTGAGCATTGCCGGTGTGACCCAAAAAAAAAAAAAAAGTTAAAAAGGATTTTTGTGGGGGCCGGAGCGATAGCCCAGCGGGTAGGGCGTTTGCCTTGCACGCGCCGGCCTATGCCAGCCTGGGTTCGATCCCGGCATCCCATATGATCCCCAGCACCGCCAGGAGTAACTCCCTGAGTGCAGAGCCAGGAGAAACCCTGAGCATCGCTGGTGTGACCCAAAAAGCAAAAAAAAAAAGGGGGTTTTTTTTTTCGCGCCACCCTCAAGAACATCATGCAATTAGAATGGGAAGGAATGGGAGTGAAGATAGATGGTTGGCAACTACACCACCTCCACTTCGCTGATGACATCGTTCTAATAACACCAAACATTAGCCAGCGGCACAAATGCTGGCTGACTTCGACCGAGAATGTGGAAAGATAGGTCTACAGCTGAATGTAAAGAAAACTATGTTTATGAAGAATGAACTAGTTCCAGAGGCCCCATTCACTCTCAATGGAACAAACATCTCTGAATGCAGCAGTTATGTGTACCTAGGTCGAGAAATCAACATGATGAACAACCTAAAACCTGAGCTGTGCAGGGAGGAAGAGAGCGGCATGGGAATGCCTTCAAAGGCATCGAAGAAATAGCTAAAAGGACAAAGAACCTCCGGCTCCGGGCACATCTCTTTGACTCCACCGTTCTCCCTGCATTAACATCGCCTCAGAGACCTGGGCCCTACGCAAGCAGGATGAGAATGCTATTCGGGTCTCCCAGAGAGGAATTGAAAGAGCTATGCTTGGAATATCACGCCTCACTCAAGTGAGAGAAGGAATCCGGAGTTCTGACCTCTGTCGCTATTCCAGAATCTGGGACGCTGTCTCGTTTGCCAAGGCATCGAAAATCAGATTGCCAAGGCATCGAAAATCAAAAGGACATGTAATGCGATTTGGAGATGACGGCTGGACTAGAGCTGTTACTGACTGGATCCCACGGGATGTCAAAAGATCACGTGGCCGCCCACCTACAAGATGGTCAGACTTCCTTGTAAAGACCCTGAAGGAACGGTTTGAGGCTCTTCATATTCCTGGATCAACCAGTTGCCATTGGGCTACATTGGCACGTGATAGGGTCCAATGGAAATGTTACTGGCGCCCGCCGAAGCAAATCGATGAATAACGGGATTCAAGTGATCAAGTGATCAAAAAAAAAAAAAAAAAGGATTTTTTTCTTAAACGATGTCTTTCTTTTACAGACATTTAAAGGGAGTTGCTAAGAGAATAAATCTTAAGAGTCCTCATAAGAAAATGCACTTTTGCCACTCTGTATGGCCGTGGATATTAACTAGTGTGGGCTCATCCGCTCTGTACGGCCGTGGGTATTAGCTTAGTGTGGGCTCAATCACTCCGCACGGCCGTGGGTATTAGCTTAGCGTGGGCTCAATCACTCTGTACGGCCGTGGGTATTAGCTTAGCGTGGGCTCAATCACTCTGTACGGCCGTGGGTATTAGCTTAGCATGGGCTCAATCACTCTGTACGGCCGTGGGTATTAGCTTAGCGTGGGCTCAATCACTCTGTACGGCCGTGGGTATTAGCTTAGCGTGGGCTCAATCACTCTGTACGGCCGTGGGTATTAGCTCAGCATGGGCTCAGTCACTCTGTATGGCTGTGGGTATTAGCTTAGCGTGGGCTCAGTCACTCTGTACGGCCGTGGGTATTAGCTTAGTGTGGGTTCGTCTGCTCTGTATGGGCGTGGGTATTAGCTTAGTGTGGGTTCGTCTGCTCTGTATGGCCGTGGGTATTAGCTTAGCGTGGGCTCAGTCACTCTGTACGGCCGTGGGTATTAGCTTAGTGTGGGTTCGTCTGCTCTGTATGGGCGTGGGTATTAGCTTAGCGTGGCTCAGTCACTCTGTACGGCCATGGATATTAGCTTAGCGTGGGCTCAATCACTCTGTACGGCCGTGGATATTAGCTTAGTGTGGGCTCAATCACTCTGTACGGCTGTGGGTATTAGTATGGGCTCAATCACTCTGTACGGCCGTGGGTATTAGCTTAGCGTGGGCTCAATCACTCTGTACGGCCGTGGGTATTAGCTTAGCGTTGGTTCGTCTGCTCTGTACGGCCTTGACATTAGCATGGTAGGGGCTCATCCCATGCTCTGCCCAATACCGAAGCATTCTGACACCAGTCTGAGACGCGTTTGAGGTCAGAGTCAACCACATCTCAGTGAGTGAGGAGTTTCCAGGGAAAGGGGAGTGCCACCCCTGGCTGTCACCTCCTACCACCGCTGCAGCTGCTCTCTGGCTCCTGGGTCTGAGTCCCTACTGCACCCTCCCCTTCCAAAGCGCCCCTGCGCCCTGCGCCCCTTACTCTGCAGTGCCCTTTACGCAGCCTCTCTATTTTAGTGCGTGTCTGAAAGGTATTTTCGCTGGATATAGAATTCCTGAGTTGAGATATTTTTCCACCCTTTAACAGTTTCTTTCCTTAGCCCCATTCTTTTTTTTTTTTTTGAAGGGGGTGTCACACCTGGTGATGCTCAGGCATTACTCCTGGCTCTGCACTCAGGAATTACTCTTGGCGGTTCTCAGGGGGACCACATGGGATGCCGGGACCGAGCCCAGGTCTGCAAGGCAAATGCCCTACCCATCACACTATCACTCCGCCCCACCTTACCCCATTTTTTAAGGATGAAAAGTCATCAGACATTCTCATTTCTAGTGTCCTGTACAGGGTGTGACCTTCTCCATCAGATCTCTGTGGTTTGTGTTTTAATCAACTTTTACTGTGAATCATCAAGGTGTTGTTGTCTGTCTCTTGCACTTAACTTGCTAGTGACTCATTTTATCTGTTTTTATGTGTTTCGTAGGAAGCCAGGACCTCCCAGTAGTGTTCGGAGGGGGCAGGGCCACCCAGTGATTCTTGTTCATCCAGGCCAATGGTTCACAGTGAGGACCCTGTAGTTCTCAGGATTACTTGGATCACTGGATGGACTCAGGGCCCCCAGGACTGCATCTGGAGCACCTGGTGCCAGGGACACCCCACGGTCAGCCATGCTGACCACTGTACCGTGTCTGTGGGCCCTGTGAGCTGACGTGTCATGCCGATTTCTCTCTCCTCTCTGCTTCCTGAGTCTCGGTCCTGTATCAGGCGTTACTCCACGCCTGACAGATCCCCCGTGACCTACACTCAGCCTTCCTGCCTGGCCCTGCCAGCTCCAGCCAGTTGCCAGCTCCATCCTGGGGTAGTTTTTTTTTTTTATATTTTATTACACCACCATGTGATATACAATTACAAAGATGTTCATGTTTGGGTTTCCGCCATACAGTGTTCCAGCACCCATCCCTCCACCAGTGCCCATCTCCCACCACCAATGTCCCCACTTCCCTCCCCCCTCCCCAGACTGCCTCTATGGCAAGTTCTTTATCTCTTCTCTCTCTTTCTTTCTTTCTTCTCTTACACATTGTGGATTGCAATACATACATTTAGAGATTATCATGTATATCTTTTCTCCTATATTCAATGCTCAGTTCTAGACTGGCATTATCACTTTTGACAAATATTAGCACACTGTTCCCTTCTCTGTCTCACCAAACCTCTGGTTCCCCAAATGTCCGTGGTAGATTCCACCTTTTTTTTTATTGAAAGATGCTCATGTAGAGTCCCGGTTCCACAGGGTTCCAACACGCACCCTCCACCCAAACCCATCTCCCATCACCAATGTCCCGTCTCCCTCCCCCCCCCTCCGCACTTCCCAACCACCCGGCGGGCTCCTGCATATCATCTCCTTCCTCTCTATATCTCCCTCCCAACAAACTTTCCTGCTCTTCGTGGAATGCAGTGCACCAAAAGACATCACTGTTTCACTATTTTAGTGGCCCGCATGGCCGCTTGCGCGCACCTGGGCTCGAAACTGGTTTTTGCTCTGTTCCTCTGGTCGTGGAGGCAGTTTCCCAGCCGCCGGACAGCGAAAATGGTGGCTAGTATGATGGGCAAGTCTCATCCGGCTGCTTCCGGGACCCCCGGAGGCAACGGGCCCACTCCCAAAGCCCATCTGCCCTCCTCGGGGTTCCATGGTCAGCAAAGGCCCGGCGTGAGCCGAGCTCCAGCCTCTTGCTGGGGTAGTTTTCCATGTTCCTTTCAGGTGTTTCTGGGTTTGCCTTTTAGTGCCGGGATGTAAACTGGCTGGTTTTCATTGGCTTGCATTTTGCTTGTGTCCAGTCGCCGTCCATCCACTCAGAGCTCCCGCTTGCCGTCCAAGCCAGGGGTCTTCCTGTTCCGTGGTGCTCCTTGTGCTTCTGTGCTCACTCCAGTCTGGGTCATCTTCGGGGTTTTGTTCTAGCTGACGCTTGTCCTAGCCCCTGTGTCCAGGCCTCTGTCTCTGCCTCTGTCAAGGTTAGCCACGCAGACGGGGCCGCCCGCTCAGGGTGGGCATCGTGAACAGGCATGTGCTGAGGTTTCCCGTGCTTGTCAGGCATGTGCTGGGGTTTCCATGCCCTCATCCTGTAGTTTTCCCTGGAAGGTGCATCTCTGGGTCCCGGGAATTGGTCTTGACCCCGAGGTTTCCATGAAAAGCCCAACAGTCTTCTGTGGTGGCAGAGGCCGGGCTCGGTGCTGGATCCTTCACGTCTCGCCCTCTGAGCTTCTTGTCTCCCTCCTCACATGCATGCTGGCGTCCACCAACAACCCAGGGTGAGGGCGCCCTCTCTGGGTCCCTTCTCCACCCAACCTAAGTGCCAAGTCACCGCAGCCTGCCGCCCACCAGGGTCCTCATGTGCATCCCCGTCGTGGACAACCAGCTGCGCCTCCCAGACCCCCTCCTCCTCTGCCTCGGCCTACCCTTCCTGTCCGCACAGAATTAGCCCAGTAATGAGTGCCCCCGTCCTCATAATGGCTATCCCTCTCCTCCCAGCAAACACCCAGGGAGGGTTTGACGTCATTCCCACAGTCTCATAAAAAGATCAGGCAGAGGGAGAGAGTCTTTAAAAAGTCATTTCAGAACAGTGTGAGTTACAGCCCAGCATGTCTTCATATACGGGTCATGCTAACAGGATCCAGGGAGAGGGGACCCCTCTCCAATGGCTGCACCCGCCAGCCCCACCCCCAGCACAACCGCACCCCTGCTGGCCACCTGCTATCCCTGGGACTCTGTTCAGACACAGCTTCAAATTCCTTAGGCAGGGACCTGTCTCTCAACTGCCAGGTAGCTCCACCTCCCATTATGGGATTGATGCAGTGTAAAGTGATGGTCAGTGAATGTGTGATAAACATGTGGGTGGGCGGGTTGTGAGGGATGGACGAATGGGTGATGATGGATCGTGGATGGATGGATGGATGGACGGACGGACGGATGATGATGGATGGATGATGGGTGGGTGGGTGGGTGAGTGGATGATAGATGGGTGGTTAGGTGGCACGGTTAGTGGATGGATGCTCTGTGGATAGATGCAGAATGAGTGGGTGGATAACTGGATAGGAGGGTGGACGGATGGCTGGATGGTGGAGAATAAATGGATGGCTGGATGACGGATGGTGTTGGGTGGACGGATGAAAATAGATGGTAGATGGATGAATGATATCTGGTGAGTGGATTGTGGAGAAGTGGAGAATGGGTAGATGGAGAACAGATAGATGGAGGATGGGTGAATGGTGGATGGGTGGACCGGATGGTGAATGTATGGATGGCAGGCGGTAATGCATGAATGGTGGATGTTGAATGGACGTTGGGTGGATGGTGGAGGGTGGACGGGTGGGTGCAGAGACGAATACAGGTGATGGGTGGATCCACCCACCAGATGGACAGTGAGTGGCTGTTTGGGTGAGTGGGTGCACGAACGAACTAATGGTAGGTGGATGGCTGGATAAATCCATGGATGGTGGCTTGGTGGGTGGAATTACATGACGGGCGGGTGGATGATGAACAGATAGACAGCACCTAGTCCTTTTGCATGTGAAAAGACAACCCTTGGGTCTCAGCATTTACTTTGGCAAGAGAAAATCAGACCCTTTAGAAAGGACTTTCAGAAGTTGCTGGGGGCACTCAGTCATGCTGGTAACTCAGACAACTCACACTGGGGGCCGCCAGAGCTTAGGTCAGAGAATGTGCGTCTGCCTAACAGCAGCGCTTCTCGGGAGAAGGTGAAAGGTCAAGCCCATGACATTCTCACGGGGGGGGGGCCTTCAGTGGTGGGTCAGGAAGCCCCAGAATGTGGGCAGCCGGGCTGGTGGGAAGCGCCTTTGTCCCCACAGCCGCGCTCTGTGAGGCGTTGATGGGGCTGAAGAGCCCTCTGCTGGCCGCTCCCGCCAAGCACCGACAGAACTTGAGGCAAGTTCAATTATGAATTAATTACATTTAATTGTCCATGACCTCAAACTATGTGTGGGTGATTTACATGAAGCCCTGTCATAGCTAAATGCAAATTAGAAGAACAAAGGAACCATTTTTCATTAGCAAATTGGCAAAAGGTCTTTTACTGCTCAGACTCATGGGGAGGAGTGGAAGGAGCCGCAGTGATTGCCGGCGGGTGTGGCCAGCGGGTGTGGCCAGCGGGTCCCCAGGCCCCTCTGCCATCCCGAGGGCTGGGCCCAGAGTGAAAGTCGCGCACCCAGACTGTGGGGGTGCTCTGGGAGGTGAAGGTGCCACACGGGAAGTATGTCCTGCAGGACCCTACCATAGGCTGAGGGAGCCCTTGGGAACACCCGTGGGCGTGGACAGACGTGAGAGCCCAGCAGGCCAGGCTGGGTCTTATTTTAAGCAGCACTGCTAGAGTCCAGGGGGCCAGGCACCTCCTTATGTGCAGCCAATATGGGTCTGCTCCCGCAGGTCCCTGAGCACAGAGCCAGGAGTCAGCCCCAACACTGCCGGCTATGGCCCCACAGCCAAAGCACCAAGAGAAAAGCCAACAGACGCTCAGCACGTGTCTGTGGTTCCCACTGAGATGCCCCGAGAAAACGTGGCAAATCTGCCACTGCCCGTGGACATAGCAGAGCCGGGCCCCAGTGGCCACGTCTGTGGCGCCAGTCCTGGGGCCAGTGGCTGCGGCATAAAACTGAGGGGTTTCATTTCTAAAAGTCACCTTTGTGAGAGTGACTAAGAGTCAGATTTTGCTTTTCTTCTCAAGTATTTTTTCTAAGCAGTTTTGAAACCTTTCCGGGGTGGGGCGGCCGTGTATGGGTCTAGAGGGGACAGGGGGCAGGCTGGCAGTTAAAATCACGTTCACGTTCTCCCAGGAACGTTCCTAGAGCCTGCATCTCCCTCCCTCTGCGCTGGGCCCCAGATGGCGGGCACTTAAATAACCCCCACACCCCAATAGGGAAATGAATGAAATCAAAGCTGAAGGCAAGAGCAGCAGCCTGCGTCTGACAGCAGGAGGTGGGTGTCGGCGGGAGGGGAGTGAGCAGGGGCTTGGGGCATTGGGGGCTTGGGATCCCCACCCCAGCTCACTGGCTCCTGCTTTTGGAACTTTCCACCTGTGACCGCCCTAGTCTCACCGGCTGGACCAAGGCCTACCTCTGCATGGTCAGTGGGGTGTCCCCTGGGGAAGGAGCTGGGTCAGGGTGCCCTAACTGTGCTTTGGGGGGTCCCAGGCCGAGACCTGCCCCTGGGAGCCATTTGGTGTTCACGCTCCTCATCTGTACCCCATTGGGCTTAGGTTACTCTGTGGGAATGGAGGTCCCTGGACCCTGCTGCCCATCCTGGTGGTTGGCACAGTGGCAGGCCAAGGGTGCCTGGAGCATGGTGCTGGGAGCTTAGTGTCCTGCCACCCCTTCCCGAGCTTGTGATGCCCAGCTCAGAGCCCCACCATGGTCAGAGCTGGACATGGCGCTGCTCTCTGCACTTGCCCACACAGCACTGACAGTGGCAAGCGGGACCCAACATGGCTCGTATGCAGAGGAGACGTTGGTGAACTGGTTGGGTATAGCCAGAGCAGCCCCCATGGGGGGGCCAAAAGACCCTCCGTGGAAGCCTCAGCCACAGAGATGGAACAAAAAGAGGCGGGGTGCAGGGCGAGGGGTCCAAAGGGTGGGCTGTGTGGGGCTGGCAAGCACAGGGCGGGCAGGCGCAGGGGCGGGCAGGCAGAGGGCGGGCAAGCAGAGGCGGGCAGGCGCAGGGCGGGCAAGCAGGGCGGGCAGGCGCAGGGCGGGCAAGCACAGGCGGGCAGGCAGGCGGGCAAGCACAGGGGCAGGCAGGCTCAGGGCGGGCAGGCGCAGGGGCGGACAGGCGCAGAGGGCGGGCAAGCACAGGGCGGGCAGGCGCAGGCGGGCACAGGGCGGGCAGGCGCCAGGGCGGGCAGGCGCAGGGGCGGGCAGGCAGGGCTGGTAGGCGCAGGCAGGCGTGAGCAGAGGCGGGCAGGCTCAGGGTGGGCAGGTGCAGGGCTGGTAGGCACAGGGGCAGGCACAGGGGTGGGCAGGCAAGGCGGGCAGGCACAGGCAGGCGTGAGCAGGGTGGGCAGGCTCAGGGCGGGCAGGCAGGGCTGGTAGGCAGGGCTGGTAGGCGCAGGCAGGCGTGAGCAGGGCGGGCAGGCAGGGCGGGCAGGCAGGGGCGGGCAGGCAGGGCGGGCAGGCACAGGGCGGGCAGGCAGGGGCGGGCAGGCAGGGCAGGCAGGCAGGGCGCAGGCAGGGCGGGCAGGCTCAGGGCGGGCAGGCAGGGCTGGTAGGCAGGGCTGGTGAGGCAGGCAGGCATGAGCAGGGCGGGCAGGCAGGGCGGCAGGCGGGCGGCGCGGGGCGGGCGGCAGGGCGGGCAGGCAGGGCGGGCAGGCAGGGCGGGCGGCAGGGCAGGCCAGGGCGGGCAGGCAGGGCGGTAGGCGCAGGCAGGCGGAGCAGGGCGGGCAGGAAGGGCGGGCAGGCAGGGCGGGCAGGCTCAGGCAGGCGTGGGGCGGCAGGCGCAGGCGCAGGCAGGGCGGGCAGGCAGGGCGGGCAGGCACAGGCAGGCGTGGCAGGGCGGGCAGGCGCAGGGCAGGCAGGCAGGGCGGGCAGGCAGGGCGGGCAGGCCAGCAGGCAGGCGTGAGCAGGGCGGGCAGGCAGGGCAGGCAGGCAGGGCGGGCAGGGCGGCAGGCGCAGGCAGGCGTGAGCAGGGCGGGCAGGTGGGCGCAGGGCTGATGACTGGGAAACGGCTGTGAATGGTGAATGAACCTGGTAGAGTGCAGTGATGGGTGTTGAGTCTTGGCCTGGTTTCAGACCTTGGGTGAGGCACTACGTGGGTGGGAAGAGACCGTTGGGCAGGCTCTGAGCTGGAACCATGTCCCTAGGCACTACCTTTTTAAAAATATTTTATTATACTGCCGTGAGATATACAATTGCAAAGACGTTCACTTCCAGGTTTTGGCCATACATTGTTTCAGCACCCATCCCTCCACCAGTGCCCATTTCCCACCACCAATGTCCCTGATTCCCTCCCATCTCCCCTAGCCTGCCTGTATGGCAGGTTCTTTATTTCTTTTCTCTTTCTCTTTTCTCTCTCTCTTTCTCTCTTCCTTCTCTTACACACTGTGGACTGCGATACATACATTTAGAGGTTATCATGTCTATCTTTTTGCCTGTATTCAATACTCAGTCCTAGGCTGGTATTATCACTTACAACAATGGTTAGCACACTGTTCCCTTCTCTGTCCCACCCAACCTCCGACTCCCAGGACGCTTGTGGTAGATTCCACTTTTGAAAAGACCTCCTGATCCATGTTTTTGTCTGACCTTGGATATTGGTATAATAATAATAATAGTAATTTTTTTATAATATATATATTTATGTCATGCAAATAAATGCAGTCATTCTATATCTGTCTTTTTCCTTCTGGCCCTAATTTCACTCAACATAATCTTCTCCATGACCATCCATTTATAGGCATATTTCATAACTTCATTTTTCCTAACAGCTGCATAGTATTCCATTGTGTAGATGTACCAAAGTTCTTTATCCAGTCATCAATTCTCGGGCACTCTGGTTGTTTCCAGATTCTAGCTATTGTGAATAGTGCTGCTATGAACATAAACGTGGGGATGGTGTTTTTTTGTGTGTTTGTGGCTTCCCAGGTATATTCCCAGGAGTGGTATGGCTGGGTCAAAAGGGAGCTCAATTTCTAGTCTTTGGAGGAACGTCCATATTGTTTTCCAAAAAGGCATTCCCACCAACAATGGATGAGAGTCCCCTTTTCCCCGCATCCACGCCTGGGCACTTATTAAAGCCAGCCTGGAAGCATCTGGCCCTGCTATTCTCAGGGGTCCAGACCCCACCCCAGCTCTGGCCAGGCAGCACACTGACAGCCTGTCCTGGCCCTCCCTGTCTCCCCAGGTGGCCCGGGAGCTCCAGCCTTCCGTGGTATGGATCGGAGACACAGAAAAGACCTTCTACAAGAAAGTCCCCAACGCGGAAAAGACGGGTGAGTGCTCCCGGCAGAAAAGACCTGAGTGCTCCCCGTGGTTCTGCCAGAGCAGATCTGGGGGCCGGGCTGACGCCGAGCCAGGCTAGAGGCCAGAACACAGGCAGTCAGGAACCTGGGGCTGTTGCCAGGATCCCCGAATCCTCAGACAAACGCTGCTCTGCCCCAGACGAGCCCCACCTTAAGTTCCTCCTTTCTCTCTGCTTTCAGTGGGTCCCAACTCCCCACCCCCAGATCACCAGCAAAGTTCCCACAAGTTAAAAAAAAACAAAAACAGCTACACGTGGTTGTTATTCCGCATCAATTTACAACAGAGCAAATAGTGGTTAGCGGCAAATTTGTGATTCTGATTCCATTCATAGGGGTTTTTAATCACTCTGGGCCCTTATATATTATCCAACACTTTCAGCGCCCGGGAGGAAGAGCGGGCGGAAACTGCATCTTTTCTTCCCCCAAATGAGCCTTGGTCGCTCTGCCGCTGTCATTACTGCACCCGCCGACCTAACCGCCGGCGCCCTCTGCTGGCCACGGCGCCACACTGGCCATTGGGAGGCCGGGAGGACGACAACCAGATCCCAACCCAGGGGGCAGGGTCTCTGGGGTCACGGCGGCGCTCTGCCCCTAGCCCTCCCACCAGACCCGGTCTCCGAGCTCCAGGCTGAACCCTGGCCTTTGATTCTGAGACTCTGACAAGTGGGCTCAGGGAGGAGGGCTGCAGGTTCTGGAAACCAGCTGCGGACACTCTCACCCGAACCCCCTCACGCTGTGTGTGTGGGACCAGCAGTGAGGGCGTCTGGCTGCTCCCGGCACCCTGAGCCCCAGGAGGGAGACAGGCAGGGCGCACACTGGCTAAGAGCTAGACAGGGGCCGGAGATGCCAGGGTGCCTGTGGGTAGGCAGGAGCCGGCTCTGCAGAACAGGGTCCCCACACACAGACACAGCTCTGCCCTCCATCACCCACATAGCATGGCTCACCCCTGAATCCAGACAGGCCGGTGGCTGGATCCTGGGCACCCACTGACAGTAGCAGCAGGACAGACAGCTGGATCGCAGGACTCAGGTGCCCTGCAGCTGGGGGGCTGCCTGCTCTGTGCCGATTCCCTGTCTCTGCCCCAGGAGAGTGGACACGCCCATTGTGGGCCCAGCACCCTGGGGTGGGTCAGACCATGGGGGTGCCTGGTGGAGGCAGAGGCAGCATGGGGGTGGGGGAGGAGAGAGAGAGAGAGAGAGAGAGAGAGAGAGAGAGAGGACCGTGGGTACCACTCGGGTCCCTGCCCAGCCCAGCGTCCTAGGGGACCCCAGCCCTGCCCAAACAGCTCCAGCCCCAGGTGGGGCTCGGGTCAGCCGCAGAAAACAGAATCGAAGTGAACGGTGTGGGGAGCATCGGGGAGGGTGTTGTGGGAGGCACGGGGGCACCATCGGAATCGCAGCTGGTCAGGGGCTTCCAGGCCCCGTGGGGACGCAGCAGCCGGTGGGAGCTGCCCACACACTGTAATGGGGCTATGGTCAAGGGCGTCCCCATGTTGGGGGTACAGGGGGAGCAGAACCCACTGGTAGGGCCACACACTCCCTCCTCCCTCCTCCTGAGCCGTACCACCAAGGGCCGGGCGTGTGTTGTCCAAACAGGCTAATTAGGACCCTCTGAACCTGGGGACTCTCAGAGCAAGAGCATCCATCACCATGGCAACCGGGCTCAGCCAGTCCACAAGCCCCACTCCTCTGGGAGGCCCATCTCCAAGGCCACATCCCTCTCCCTCTTCGGGGCCTCCCACGGGCACCCAGCTGTCCCAGTCACCCCCTGCGGCGTTCTCTATCAAGCTTCTTCAGAGAACAACCAGCCTCCCCAGGAAAGATCACCCAGGGGTGGGGCACTGGCCTTGCACGTGGCTGAGGCAGGTTTGATCCTGCCATACCATAAGGGGAGCCAGCCCTGAGTGCAGAGCAGGGAGTCAGCCCTGAGTGCAGAGCCAGGGGTGGGTTCTTAGCACTGAGCGGGAGTGAGCCCTGAGCACTGAGCCAGGAGTGAGCCCTGAGCACAGAGCCGGGAGTGAGCCCTGAGCACAGAGCCACATTCCCTCAGCACCTCCTGCCTGCACCAGGCAAGGTCCACTGGGGCAGGGCCATCCCATGACAGTGTGGCCAACTGGGCAGCCCTCTCTGGGAGGGCCATGCCCCTCCCTCTCCCCATGAGACGCTCAGAGAATCCAGCCCCAAACTGACCCTGCACCACAACCACCCCACACACACGCAGACATACACACACATACACAGACACACACAGACACGTACACAAAGACATACACACACATACATACACATACACACAGACACACACAGACATACACACAGACATACACACACACACATACACACACAGACATACACACAGACATACACACAGACATACACAGACACATACACAGACACACACATATATACACACACACATGACACACACAAACAAACACACACACAGACACATACACAGACAGACAGACACACACACACACACACACAGCTGCCAGATCCCGCGCGGAGAATCAGCACCCCTTCCCGTGCTCGGGAACACCCAGAACCCCCTAGTCCGACACCGAGTCCCAGCCAGCCCATTCCGACCGGATATCCCAGTGTGGGGACTGAGGGCTTGGCATGCTCACCGGACCCTTCCGTCCCCTCTCACAGCTGGGCACCCCGAGCCCACACACCTTGCCCCACTCCCGGAGAGTCTGCTCCCGCCCGTCCCCCCTGAACACTCCTCTCTCCCCTGCCCGGCAGGTCTCTGCTCCCCACCCCGCTCCCTTCTCCCTAACTCCTCCTCTCTCTCCCCGTCTCCCAGATTGACCCAAGCGCCTGAAAAAGCAGCTTCCGAAGCTGCTGAAGCTGCTGAAGCCAGACGACAGGATCCTGATCGTGGGGACCACCCGGCGCCCCTTTGACGCCGACCTGCAGCCTGTAGCAGAGCCTATGAGAAGATCATCTTGGTGCCCAGGCCCGACTACGCCTCCAGATACGGCAAGTTCCTCCCTGGCATGAAGCCATGTGACCCCGGGGGGGGGAGGCAGCTGGCAGAAGGGATGTGGGCCCTACAGGGGCGGGGTGCGGCCTAGGCTCGGGGCCACACTGCGCCGTCCTGCTGAGCCCGAGCACAAGGAGTCGTGCCGAGGACCAGCGTGGGCGGTTGGCTCTGCCCCGAGCCAGACAGACCACACGTGTGTCCACACAACACTTCTGCCAAGTCCCGGTATTTTTGTTCCAGTGTAGGCGCTCAAGTTCTTCTTCCTTTGAAAGACGTGTGTGGGTTTGTTTCTGGACTCGCTCAGGGGGATACTCCTGGCTTAGTGCTCAGGGTCACTCCTTACGATGCCAGGGATTGAACACAGACCTCCTGCATGCAAAGCTGAGCGCCAGCCCACTGAGCTCTCTCTTGGCCCTAAAGCTTTCTTCTTGTTTGGGGTTGACTTGTTTGTTTGTTTGTTTGTTTGTTTGTTTGTTTGTTTGTTTGTTTGTTTGTTTGTTTGTTTGAGGTGAGGGCAGGTATCACACCCAGAGGTGCTCAGGGCTTCCTCCTGGCTCTGTGTTCAGGGATCACTCCTGACAGTGCTCAAGGGATCATATGGGATGTTGAGGATTGAATCTGGGTCAGTTGCATATAAACCAAGTGCCCTCCCCACTCTGAAGACCTGTCTCTCAGGGCCCTGAAAGGGACTTTTCAAGGGACCCTTTCTGGGGCCGGAGCGATAGCCCAGCGGGTAGGGTGTTTGCCTTGCACCGTGGACCGGCTCAAGCCGATCCGGGTTCGATCCTCGGCATCCCATATGGTCCCCGAGCACCGCCAGGGGTAATTCCTGAGTTCAGAGCCAGGAGGAACCCTTGAGCATTGCCGGCTGTGACCCAAAAAGCATAAAGAGAGAGAGAGGGGCCCTTTCTGAGAATGGATCCTGTGATTGGGGTTCTTAGCTTGGATCTGCTCTGAATCTCTGGCAACCTGGACACTGGTCGCTGGGGGTGGGGCGGGATGGGTAGCGGCAGCCGAGTGGGAGAGCCGGGCCTAGCTCCCAGAGGGCAGGAGAGGTGGACCCTAGTGTATGCAGGTGGGTTTGGCGACAGATCCTGGTTTCTGGGCAACCTCCAGGACTCCCAGCATGGAGCTCCCTCGCTTCGCCTCTGAGGTTCCCTCTGTACCATCAGGAGCGTGGCCTGAGGTCACCCGCAGTATCAGCAGGGCATCTGCTGAGGCCCTAGCACTGCAGTCAGCCTGTACCAGGGCGCAGTTCCTGAGCTGCACTGCTGTGGGCCGTGGCTGGCTCAGGTGTGGATCCCGCAGATGGGCAGATGGCCTCACACTTGACCCTCTGACATTCTCCCAGAATCAAGTAGTCCCGGGAGGGGGGGTGGGGGGGGGGTCGCAGCCACTGTCCTCAGCCATGCGGGGACAGGCACAAGTGTGGGAGGCGTCACGTGTCTGGCCTTTGAGGCACTGTGCACAGCTGCCACCAGCTAGTCACAGGGCGCGTCCCGATTTCCAGGCAACCGTGACTAGGGATTGGCGTGTGTCGGTGAGGCTCCCTGGTGGCCAGGAGGCAGGGGGTGTGGCGGGCACTGCCAAGGGACCCGAGTGTGTGATTCTGGTGCTGGTGGCAGTGTGGTTGTGTGGCCACTCGGCCACACTTGGCTCCATTCCTCCTGCGTCTCATCAGTCCAGGCAGAGACACGCTGCTGTCCTCCAGGGTTGGCCTGACACTGGTCTCCCCTTTGCTCCGAGGACACCCAGCTGCTGCCCATGCAGGCCACGCTCCTGGCAGCCCGTACTGCTGGGCTGGTGACCTGCTGCCCTCGTGGCCCATAGCTCTGCTCTGCGCACAGGACACAAAGACTCGGGGCTGGTCTGAGGGTCTCTCCCCTGCTCTGGAACCAGGGAATCCTGCCGGCGCCAGAGGAACACTGGGGGCTCCCACAGGGGTCCTGGGGACTGTCCCCAAGGGCCACACTTGCCCTCTTTCCACTGGCCAGAAAGACCCAGAATGATCTGTTTAGCCCCACTCAGGTCCCTGGGCAGGGGAGGGGAGGCCCCCAGGGAGGGCAGCCCAGAGGGGTGACAGCACCACAGTCGGTGGGTTCTGGCCCCTGCCCGCAGCCCCTCTGGAGGGTTCACCCAGAGCTCTCGGTGCTGATTTTTCTGACTCTGTACTGCGGGCATTTTAAAGGTCTCTGGTTGAGGTGCGGCAGCCTGTTACTAACCCTGAGGGGTTCAGCATTAGCTTAACTGCGGATTAAATCGTTATTTTGTTTAACCAAACTAAGAGTCCTTCAAAAGTAAAAACTCTTGGAGCAGGAGTGGTAGTACAGCAGGTAGGCCTTGCACAAGACCGACCAGGGTTCGATCCCCAGCATCCCATGTGGCCCCGAGTCCCACCATGAGTCACCCCTGAGGCAGGAGTAAGCCCTGAACACTGCTAGGTGTGGTCCCCACAAATAAAAGTAAAAACTCTGGGGGCCAGCGCAATAGTACAGTGGGCAGGATGTTTGCCTTATATGCAACCAACCCAAGCGCTTTGCCCAGCACCCGTGTGGTCCCCCTGAGCGCTGCAGGAGTGATCCCTGCCCACAAAGCCAGGAGGAAGTTCCCAGAGGAACTCCTGGGTGGCCCTACCCAAAACAAAATTATAAGATAAAAGCTGAGGCCGGGGTGGGGGGGGGGAGGGCTCAGGGGGCTTGGCTCCACCCCCTAAGCTAGAGCACACCAGCAGATGTAGCCCCCCAAGAAACAAAAAGCAAAATGAAACCAAGCTCTTGGTGGATGATAAGGGCAGTGGGCAGAGAGCTGGAGCCCAGCCCGGCTCCAGCCTGGACACATCACGCGCGTCGCCCTGCGGGAAGGGCCCAGTACCACGGTCTCTCCGCGGCCAAGTGCTGCTCCCAGTTCCTGGTGAGCAGTTTTGGGGTTTTGGTTGTTGGTTTTAGTGGGTGCTCTGGGGATACTCTCACTCTGCTCGGAGATCGCTCCCGGCGGGCCTCAGGGATCAAACATGGCGCCCTGCATGCAGCGGGGGTAAGCTGAGTCCCGGAGGTTGACCCGTCCCAGGCAGGGGCATCACAGAGCGGCCCAAAACACTCTCCCACAGCAGCTCCCTCCTCGCCGGGCTGGGCCTTCCCTGTCATTCAGGCCTGCACCAGCTGTCTGTTCGTCCATTCGTCCATCTGTCTGCAGGCAGTGGGACCCAAAGGTGGCTGGAACATGCCAGGGCTGTAACCCGCCATCAAGAGAGGGAAGGGGCCTAGAAGCGAAGACTACCGCCCCACCACCAGGAAACAGTCCTCGGGTTGGCCAAATATCATTCAATAGCTACCCCGTCCCCCAAACCAAACTGTTTCCTTCAGACTGTTCCCAGACACCCCTCGGGCACGGTTGATTAATGCCTTGTCGCGTGTCCCCGCCCCTGGTCTCCCTCCTGTCCATGTTCAGACGCTGCCACCTCACCCAGCCCCCGCCTCTCTCCCCCTGGGCTCTGTCTCACTAATGACCCAATCCATCACCAACTCGGCCCAACCAGCACCGGGTCCTGGCCATCGGGCCCCCTTCCCCAACTTTTCTGGAACATTCTAGGTTTCAGAGGTCAGAAGCCCACCCAAATGCTTTGGTAATATCCCAGATTAAAATGGTTTGTAGGACACTTGGTCAGCCCACATCTGCAGCGCCACACACACACTGTCATGGCTCCCCAGCTCAGAAATCCCTTAGTGGGCATGTCCCCCCAGGCGAGGCTCCCGGATGGAGGTGTCCGGGGCTGGGGATTCTCGACCCAGGGTAGGCTCTGGTCTCTCGGCAGCAGGCAGCTGCAGACACAGAGCTCTCGCCGTCCTCCTGTGACTGTCTTTGGAGAGTCTGGGGTACATGTGCTGGTGACTTTGATCCCTGATGTTTGAGCGAGTGTTAGGAAACTTTGGGATGGGATCAGTGACTGAACATAAAACAGTCGCAGACAAGTGAGCGAGAAGCAGGGGAGAAGGGAGGGCTCGCAGTTGCTCAGGGCAAAACTGGGCAGCGGGCAATAGCAAAAGCAGGAGGGTGTTCACCTTGCCCGCCCACCCAGCTTTATCCCCAGATCCCCGAGCACCGCCAGGAGTGATTCCTGAGTGCAGAGCCAGGAGTAGCCCTGAGCATCGCCAGGTGTGACCCATAAAGCAAATGAAAAGGTGGAACTGGACGCGGCAGGCTCAGCCCTCCCCGTGGAGCATGCCTCTCCCCAGCAATCCCACTCACCTCTGTGGCCCAGGGGGGCCCACCCAGGGGACCCTGGAACCTGCTCCCCACTCTTCTGCACCCCTCGGAGCCATGCACCCAGCCCCTTCACTCCATCCTGCACCAGGTGTCCAGGAAGGCGAAGTTACATGCCCCCCAGAGCCCTGGTTCTCCCCGGTGCTGTGCTCTCTGCGGGTCATGGCCACAGCGTCCTGCCCCCTCCTCCCCTTAAAGAGTGGATGCACTGTCTGGCTGACATTCACTTCATCTCTCTGGTTCCAAACCCCTTCACTCTCTGTTCCTGGGTGCTGGTATGTCTCGGTGACCCTGGGTGCCCCCTGACTCCTGCCCTGTGGGGGCTTGGATCTTGCCCCCCTCCCAGACGTGTCAGTATCTGTTAGGGACAGTCCGGCAGTGGCTGCTGAAACTTGGAAAATTCCAGCTCCCAGAAATGCTAGTAGCAGGTGACCCAGAGAGCTGACCCTGAGAGCCCGGTCCCTGCTAGCCAAGGAGGAACACCCAAGGGTCGCACACAGAAACTCTGCTGCACTGGACGTGGCTGAGCGGGGCCACAGAGAGGGGTGACCTGTGACCTGTGAGAAGCCTGTGGGTGAGCGGCTACCTGCCCTTCTGTACAGCACCAAAGCAACGGCCTTTCCTGAGCTTTCCCAGGTGGACAACAAGAGGCGACCGTGGCCCCCAAGAACTGCCTAACTCTGCCTCTCTCTCTGCCCACAGTCCTGTGGAAGGAAGTCGATCCAGCGCCATGGGGGCATCGTCACCGGCGCCCTGAACATCAGCTGCCTCGCCAAGGTCACTGACGGCTTCACCCAGGGGCACATCGTGCAGGTGGTCAAGGCCGCACTCACGGACCGCAGAATCCGCCAGCAGGCGCACAAGCCCCTGACGGCCAGCGAGTTCATTACAGCCATGACCAGCTTGGACCCCGTGTACCAGGAGGAGGGAGGAGAGCTTTAAGGTAAGGACACGCTGTCAGCCAGCCCTGCCCCCTCTGCGCCCTGCGCTGGAGCAGACCAGAGCCATCTAAGGCGCACACACCTACAGGGCCTGGGGCTTACGAGGTCATTAGACCATCACAAGAGAGTGTGGGTGGGAAATAGGGATTTTCTTCCACCTTTCAAGAAAATGATGGTCCCATGAACAGCCGACTTCAAGAACGGACGAACACTTCAACGTTGTTAGATTCACACACACGTGCCCACAGTGCATCTCACATGCAGACATGTGCTGGGCCCTCTGTTCATATGTACATGCGTGTACATGCATAAATGCCTGTGTATGTGTCTTGCAAGGATGCAGGTATAGACACTGGCTTACATGTACACGTGTGTGTGCATATATGCTCGAAATGCAGGTACACGGGGACACAAGTGTGCACACATGTACATGTGCAGGCGTGTGCACACACACATGCACTCCCTGGTTCTGGCTGGTTTTTACTTCATCATTTTCCCACTGGGACAGATTTTGCATCGAGAAAGCCATCAGGTAAATCACATGTGTCCAGCCCCGACCCATCAGGACACCCGGCACATGTCGGGGCTCCCGCAGCGGGAGGCTAGGCACACGCCGCCCCAGTTCAACTTGCTGCTTTTTGACCACGCGCCGAGACGTGCGGCGCATTGTTCAGCAGGCGGAAACACTGAGACCTCTTTTCTGGTTTGGTTTCTAGGCCACACCCAGCTGTGCTCCAGGGCTGCTCCTGGCTCTGCACTCAGAGATCACTCTGGCAGAGCTGGGGGACCGTTTGTGGTGCCCGGACACAGGTCGGCCATGCAGAACAAGCGCCCCCCTGTGCCCCGCTCCAGGTCCTCTGCTCCTTTCCCTTCTGGGCCCCAGCGGAGAAGCAGAGGGCCACTGTTCCTGTCCAGTTAACCCGCCGCCAGGACTCTCAGGCCCCCTAGAGTAGTCACGAGCAAGTGTGGCCAGTAGAATAGGGCACCCGTCTACTGGCCACAGAAAACTAATGTTCTTCCCGTTGTCCTGGAAACAGACGACACATTGAGTCATGTGGGAACAGGACTGAAGGCGGCAGAGGGAGTGAGGTCACTCAGCTGCTGACCTTAGGGTAGAGGGTCCGGGATGATTCCCGTGAAGCCAAGTGGCCATCAGGAGAGAGAACAGTGGCGACCAGCAGGAGGTGGGTCATGGCCAGGCGGTGTGGAGGCTGTGTCGGGCCAGCCGCTCTCCCAGGGGCTCCAGCAAGGAGCAGGCCCCGACGGTCTCGCTCTCACTGCTGAGCTCCACGTAGGGCTCGCGGTCTGCCAGCCACAGGGCACATGCTGCAGCTGCAAGCCACAACAGCTCACGGCCACAGCGGGCTTAGATGCTGGCATTAGAGCTGGACTCGCCCAGAGGGCAGGTGGAGGAGAGTGAAGGCTGGAGGCCGGCGCAGCCCGCCATGTCATGGGGTCTTGACTGAAGCGCCCTGGTTCTCAGCAGCCCCTCGCGCATTGCCCTGGCGCCCAGGGGTGGCACAGCACCTCCCGTCCCACTCTCCCACTGGTGGGGGCCAGTCATGCCGCGAGAACCCACACCTGTGGGTGCAGGGGAGTCCCCAGAGTGTGTGCTCAGCCGGCCCCATCTGAGCTTGTCTCTTGTCAAGGAGCTTCTGTGAGCGGCCACTGTTCTGACCATCCCCGTCTGTTTCAGGTCTGGTACGCCAAGACCCGCTGGAGCAGAAAGAGAGCTTTGGCGCTGATGGGCATTAGCGCCGGAGAAGAAGGACAAAGGAAAGGAGAAGAAAGGGAAAAGGGAGAAGAAAAAAGAAGAAGTAGAGCCTCTCCAGAAGGCTTTTGGCGGTGGCCAATGCTCAGCTTTGCGTGAGAGGCTTCTCCGTGGCGGCGCCAACCAAGGCCCCGGGCGGCTCCCTGAGACTTTGGTGGGCTGCACCGGGTTGCTTGTCCATAACAATAGTTTGTAGACTTGCACTTGTCACTGTTTATGTACAGCCACTCAGCCACGTGGCTCAGCCTCGGGGTGGCGCCTTGTGTGTCTTCCCGTCTAGGGCTGCGTTTTCTAGAGCCCTGCTGGCGGGACCCCAAAAAACTAGAATAAAGGGGAAATTAAGGTCTGTGGGGTGGGTTGCGTGTCTGGGAGCTGGAATCTGCAAGGTTCATTCCTAGGATTTCAGGGTGGGCTCTTCAGCTGGGTAGTACTGGCTGGACTGTTCTGGAAAGGGCTCCTCGGGAACCCTTCCTGAAGGAGAACCCCCACACACACCATACGACTGCATCCACCACAGGGCCCCGCACTCATCACAGAAGCCCCCAGATCCGTGGGCGGGTCGCAGTGCCCGCCTCCTGGCTGGCAGGGGCAGGCCTCTGGGAAGACCAGGGCAGGTGGGAGGCTGCAGAAAGGGGGTGGGTGGGTGGGTGGGAGGCGGGCGGGAAGGAGGGAGCGGAAAGTGGGGAGGGGGGGGGCGGGCATGCGGGAGGGCACCACTTCTGCTGTTCAGCTGGGCCTGAGCTAACCCTGCGCTGTCACGTGACGCCTTGCGCCTCTTGAGTGTGCTCTGGAGTGAAGGGCTCAGTAATTAACCTCATTAACCCTCATTAGGCTGTTTCCGTGGGCTGCAATCCGAGTCCCCGCCTGAAAGGCAGCTCTGGAGCAGCAGGGCCAGGTCTGGAGATCGGGGGCTCAGCAGACGCCCCAGACCCGGATCAGAAGCCACAGGCCGCGCTTGAGTGTGCCCTCCGAGACACTTGCAAATGTGTGCACACACTCGGCCCACGGTGGACACCCCATCACGCACAGGTCACTTGGAAAGGCGGGAAGCAGTGGCAGAGGACATGTGCCTGGAAGCAGGCCGGCCAGTCGCCAAGCACTGACCCAACCCCAAGGAAGCCGCCTTGACCTTGCCCCCAGTCTGTGCTCCCAGCCCTCAAACCCGTGGTCTCTGGGCTCACACCCCCTCTCACAGCTTCACACACCCTCTGTTACAGTCTCACATAGTATCATACCCCCGCTCACACACACATACATGATCTCACACACAATCTCACACACACAATCTCACACACCCCTCTTTCACATAGAATCCATACCTTCTCGGTCTTATATACCCTCTCTGTCTCACATACCCTCTCTTGCAGTCTCACGCACCTTCTCTCACAGTCTCACACCCTCTCCCACAGTCTCACACCCTCTCTCACAGTCTCACACCCTCTCTCACAGTCTCACACCCTCTCTCACAGTCTCCACCCCTCTCTCACAGTCTCACACCCTCTCTCACGGTCTCACACCCTCTCTCACAGTCTCACACC